>JASDQU010099745.1:399735-450428 GCA_032191745.1 Picea mariana
GTACTTTCTATTTCTGTCTTGCTTTGAGCATATATAAGCTCAGCTATTTCCTATTGTTAGGATGACTTCTGAACCTCTTCAGTTCTGTTCTGTACTTCTTCATACATTTGAATATACTATTCTTTTCTCTCTGCATTTCTCTGTCCTTCACAATTTATCAGGGTTGTGATCTGAAATACCTCCTGCTGCCATCCAATATTTGATGATTCTTAGAGATGACCAAATATTCTCCGAGATCAGAAATCAGTCAAGCCGTTTCAAAACAATGGATGCGTTGGATCGCATGCTTCGCCAAGTGGGAGTAGGTTTGATGGGGACAATGTCCACCAGGATGTTAGTGTTGATTAAGTGCTTGAAGAAACCATTGGAGATTTCGTTGGGTCGAATTCCAAATTCCAATGCTAAAGCACAAATCCAAAGAGACCCGAGTTCAAATCCATATCTATTAGTTTAGATACATCATTCTTATCCTTCAAAATTTCTACGAACCAGCTCCGAATGGGAATATGAAAGACCAGGATGTAACCTATAGAAGGTACCCAATGTTTCTCCATCCAGGATCGAATCGAACTCAAACCGAGGATTTTCCTTGTGAATCTGCCAACCATCGCTCTGTCTATCATCATCGGAATTTCATTTAGAGCGATGTCCTCCCCAACTACAATCCTCGGTGCTCTCCTAGCCTTGATTCCCCTGTGACTTGTTGTAGCTTGGTTCGAAGCAGAGTTGGGAGGTGTTTTTGTGACAGGTTCTAAATCATTGTCAAGACAATTTGCTGGCGCATCGCTCTGGATATTGATTTCATTAACGTTGATCGTCGTCACCTTTTTTACGGAGGAGTTCACATCATCTAGAGGAGGATCTAACAGTCCAGATCATTTTTGTATAAATTCCAATTCTAAAGTGAAAATGTTGTATAGGATGCGCCAGGTTCGTAATCAACCTCGTCTAGCTCCATAGCTGGGAGTTCACGCGAGGAGAGCCAACAATGCCACTACCGCTCCAATCACCAGAAATTAGTAACAGGAAGATGAGGTGGCGAGAGGCCCGAGATCATAAGCCAATGATAAGAACCTGCAGAAAAGAATATATCATGGATTGAAAAAACCGACATTTAAGGGCGCACAGATCGAAGAGGTATGGAAATGTCTCCCTAGAAAACGAGTGAAAAAAACTGTCGGAGGAAGGAAAATGACGATCTTCGACCAGACGAAAAAGACCCCAAGAAAAAAACCAATACTTAGAAACATATGGGTGTGCCTATGTATAGTTGTTGTGGCGACGCAAAAACCCTAACGAACCCGGATGTGTGATCCTCCCCCTCCCCCACACACATATATAGATAAAATTGATTTCATATCTTATAATTTATATTAAATATCTTCACGTGTGGTAAAATTTATTATAACCTAATAACTTAGTGTTTAGGTTAGAATTCATTCTAAATATTTTAGAAAAATTGTAAAATTTATTATATATATTTTTATTTTTGTTTTCTTTCCTTTGGAAAAAAGCTTAATTTTATTTCAATAAAGAAGAAAAATTACATTCTGCAGATGCATCTTGTAATACTTCAAGGAGCCGAGTTGTAATTATGAATGTAATGATGTTTATAAATTAGTGAACCAAGTATTTATAAGATGGTAGGCTTATGTGTTGATTAGGTTGGGAGCCTAGATGTTAAAGGCCATGAGGTTGTTTTGCACATGTAAATATCCATATTATTAATATAACAACATCGCTATGTGTAGACCGACCACGAAGAAAGATTATGGGCGACTGAACTCCACTGGGTAGGGAAAGGGATGGGGCTATGAGTCTAGGAAAGAAGGGCTAAGCTTACGAGCTAATAAAATAATATATTATTATTCTAAAAGCTGTAAAGAGGATATTAATTTATCCTAAGTTCCTTTAGGGAGAGGAACGAGTTCCAAGTGGGGGGAACGTGCTCCTGGAGAGAGCCAAGTGTCATCCAAAACCCATGCAAAATTATGGGGGGGCATCCTCACGACTCTGGGCATTCTGATCATTCTCACCGTTCAGAGACTCTCACCATTAAGAGGATTCTCACCATTCAGACTAGGATCACCATTCGTTACTCAGATTGACCAGCGTACCCAGCAAGCACACAGTAACAATGGAATGCCATTGTGGAATTCTTGAAACACCCCGAACCTCTGTGACCAGCCCGAATTGATACCCTCGTTGTACCTGTACCTGCGGGTTGTCTGTGTATTGTCCTGTCAGTACCATTCCCCACGTCTAGTTTCTGTTGCTGCAATCACCGTGCCCGTGTGTTGAGAAGCAAGAGTGAAGAAGCAGGTTGTCAGACCTGTGAGAAACTCTCTCCAGGTGAGAGAGTGTGTTAAGGAAGTGAGCTCTCCTAGACGAAGTCCAACAACAACTACATAACTCTGAGAATTCTTGATCCAGCCTGTTGCTGAAGCCCTGGAAAGGGAGGTGTAGCAATCGATGGACTATGTGACAGTGAAGGTGTACACTCCTGGGGTGGGACATGCATGTGGGTGTAACTGGTTCCTTGGAGAAAATATTTCCTGTTGTACTGTGCAACTTCCTGTTGTCCCTGCCTAGCCTAGGAATCCCTTGCCCGGTGGATTTTAGTCTCAGCTCGGGGGCGACCCACTGCTAAGAGTGAGGAGCAACATGGTCTAAGGCTGGGAGGTTAATGGAAGGTTTGCATGCAGTTCGTGTACTTCAATTAAAAGATAAGTATCATTTCCAAGTTTGGATATATGTTGTGTATTTATATATGTTGTTATATTTCTGGGTTTTGTCTGTGATTACTACATGTATGCTTTTACTCTTATTTCTGATTTATGCTATGTGATATTAGAACGTAAGTCATATGTTAAATTTGTATGTGTTATTGTCACTTCCGCAAGAATAAGTATATATAGAATGTTTATTTTTGGTTAAAATTGCATTAGATATATATATGTGTATACTCAAGCATGAGTGTTATCTGAAGTAGAATGGCCCGACATGGGTTTGCTGGGGATGTCACAAATTGGTATCAGAGAAGAAAGATGTTTACTCTGTGACGTTGCCCAGCCTAGGTGGCTGGGGGCATTACAAATTGGTATCAGAGCCAAGGTTTCGACACTGAGCTTGGATGGGCCATGGTAGTGGTTAATGAAACAAAGATTTCAGAGTGAATTGTTGTCGAAAGGGACAAAATCTGAAGTTCAAAGCATCCCTGAGTGTCAGGAAGGCACCGTGTGAACACTTGGACTGTGTTCAGAAGCTCAGGAAGTATAGCGGTTAAAGAAAACCTACAAAGGAAAGAAGCCACAACAACCATTGTGTTGGGTCGCAAGGTTTGAATTTGGGTCGTAGGATCTATTCGAGAGAAGGCAGACCCTTCACAAACGTCAGATTTAGAAAAGGTGCACGTAAGTTAACCCCTAAGTACTTCAGACTTCGCGACTTCAACGAAGTTTATGTGTGATAGAGAAGAAGGGGCCGAAGCTTGAAGTTCTGAAGTTCCGGGGTGGATCTACACTGTAGATCTAGGGAGAAGTGCTTGACCATTGGATCGACCAAGGATAGATCAGAGTCATTAGATTAAGTCGAGAGCAGAAGGTAAGGCACAACAATGAAAAAGAGATCGCAACCATCAGATCTGCGCGCATGTGATTGTGAGTTGTAGATCTCACAGTAGTTCGAGAGTTCGACGTTCGAGAGAAACAAAGTTTGCTAAGGCGCAAACTCCTGAAGTCCCGAAGTCCAGTGTTAATCCAGACCGTTCATAAAAAAGGGGCATGTGTCGACAGATTGGATTGTTCGGGAGTTTGGCATTCGGGAGAAACAAAGTGTGTGAAGGCGAAAACTCTCGAAGTCTCGAAGTTTGGAGGTAATCCAGACCGTTCATCAAAAGGGGCACGTGTCGGCAGATTGGCTTGTTCATGAATTCGACATTCAGAAGAATTGTAGTGTGCTAGTGTGAAAAGTTCCGAAGCCCCAAAGCCAAAGAACATAAGTGGCATGACATGATGATGTCACCAATGGTGATGTGGACCCTTCCTACACATGCCATGTGCCACCACCTTAATTGTTGATAGATCTACCATGTGGACCCCAGAAGGTAAAGTAGTTCAGAAGTTCAGAGTTCGGGATATTTGAGGAATGAAAGTGTAAAATCTTCCGAAGCCCAAAGTCCCGAAGTGAAGTGGCCTCCTGACATCACCAGAGATGACGTGGACACATGGGATGTGTGTCACGTGTCAGTGAGTTAAGAACCTTTGGAAGAATGAAATTCCAGTTAGAACGTGACACGTCTCACCCGTTTGATTGGGCCACGTGTCCACTTCTAGTATTCTGTCACATGGCACTCCTCTCGAGCATGGGTATTGGGGCCCCTAATGATACATAAAGTAGTTAAAACCTTGGCGAAGAATTTAACCAGATTGAGCCCATGATAACTTGACCCCAGTAGATGCGTGGTGCAAGATTGTGAAGTCTGGAGACTTGGTACTTCAGAGGAAAGGTGTTACAGTGAGCTTTGAGTAGAGAAATCCTCGAAGTCCCGTAGCGCCAGAGTGACGTGACATGAAGACGTCACCAGGGGTGACATGGAAGCATTCAAAGATTCACGGTTCGGGAGTTTTGGGGTGTGCTGTGAAATCCTTCGAAGTCCAGGAACCCTAAAGCTCTGAAGTCCTGTAGCCTGAAGACCCAAATCCCGGAGGGGCGGAGTTAATCTCGACCGTTGATTGGGAAATGACACTTGGAAACAGATGCAACAGTCCGAAGACTTGGAAATTTAGAAGGATTGAGAGTATGGACAGTCTGAAACTCCCGAAGCCCGGAGTTCCATAGTAATTATCAGTCGTAGGTTGTTGGGAAGTCGTGGACCGTTGATCCACCCCACTTCGCGAGTTCGCTAATTCGGCACTCCGAGAGATTTGTTGTGATGTTCTTTGGAAACTGTCGAAGCTCGGAGTTCTGAAGCTCCTATCCACCATAGATCTTAACACAAAATGTGGACTGTAGATCCACTGTCCTTCGTGAATTCGCCAGTTCAAGGTTCTGTGATGTTTGTGATATGAGGAAAGGGAAACCTCTGAAGCTCCGGAGCCCCAAAGTTTCAAAGCTCCGGAGCCCTGAAGTTTCAAGGCTCCAGATAAGCACTCAACTATTAGCACTTGGTCACAACCGTGGTCACATGTGAATTAAGGGATGAAGGAAAAGGGGGGCTAGCGTCCGAAAGTGAATTGTAGAACAAAACAGGGCTCAGAGATAGAGCCATGGAGATTCTTGATCGACTAAAGACCCGCAAAAAATGAAGTCTGATATTCTTTTGTTGAATCAGATTGTTTAAGTTATTCTGGAGAATTATTAAGTCTAATAGTATGACAAAATTCGGTTGACTGCACATTTTGCAGAGTTAACAATTGCTAGAACCGAACCGAATTGTTCCATAGTGCAGAGAAATGGAGGAGTCACAGGACGCTTACAGTCCAGAGAATGAAGTTAGAGGAATGGATGTCCATTTGGGAGTTGAAGGAACAAACTCCAATGGACATGGGGAAGAAATAGATAAAGACATGGGCATCATGAAAATGATTAAAAATTTGCAAAAAGATGTCCAAATTTACCAGGCAGATAACGAAACGCTTAAGAGAGCCAAGGAGCAACATGAAGGCTTCAATATGAAGTTAATACGGAGCCTGGAGATAATTGAAAAGAAGTTGGATAAGAAGAGTGGCTCCAACAAATCAGGGAGCTATAGGTTCCCTGATGAGGAAAGAAGGTCAAGGAGTGGTAGCAGACATCACCAACACTCCCAAAAGCATTCCCATAAGAGAGTACACCGTAGCTCAATTCCATCCCCTGTCAGCAAACATAGGAGGTCTGGGGTGGATGAGTTGAAAAGATAAATGAATAAGATCAAACCTCCTACTTTTGATGGAGAGCACCAAAAGGATGAATATGCTGAGACATGGCTGCTAGGCATGAGGAAGTACTTCCAATTGCAAAACTATTCATCTCATGCAGAGGGAAGAATTTCCATCTACCAACTTAAGGGAAAAACATCCATATGGTGGGATTAGTTGGTGCAAGTACAATGCCTCAAGGAGAAAAATGTGACTTGGAAGGAATTCAAGAAACATTTTGAAAAGAAGTACTTAGCCAAGAGATACTATGACAAGAAGATGAAAGAGTTCTTTGAACTTAAACTGGGCAGCATGACTATAGATGAATATGAGAGGATATTTCTAGACTTGTTGAAATATGTCCCTTTCATTAAGGATGAGGCAGTCAACATCTAGAGATATCTGAGTGGGATGCCATCTCTCATCAGTGATACAATCCAATATGATGATCCCAAGACTTTGGAAGAAACTATAAAGAGAGAAAAATGCTTATATGATCAGCAAAAAGGAAAGCCTACTTTCCAAAAAGCTTGGGAAGACAAGAGAAAGTTTAAGAGGGAGCAGAGGCAGAAGGGGAACAAGCCACCATTTTTTAGAAATAGTCCTCAAAGACAACCGGTTTTGAGAGAGCCGGGGATGGCTGAAGGAGGTGGGCAAAGGCCAAGGCAGACACCTATGCAATGTTGGGGCTATAAAGAAGATCATAAGTATAGGGATTTCCCTCACAGAAAGGGCAAGGTGAGAGTTGTTCACCACGTCCAGCAAGTAGAAACAATGGAGAACATGGGTAGAAGAGTACCTAGGATCTATGCAACCTTGGACAACAAGAAAGCTGAGTTTCAATCGCACATGATTGAAGTCGAGGGTATGATCAATAACCATGCCTTTACTATTTTAATTGATTCGTGGGCTAGTCATATCTATATAGATCCTAAGGTAGTGGAAAGATATCAATTACCAAGAAGCAAGCATGGGAAATCTTGGTTGGTGTAGCTGGCTACAGGAGCCAAGAGAAAGGTTGTTGAGTTGGTTAAATCATGTCTAGTGGGCATGAATGAGCTGAGTACCAAGGGAGATTTGAACATCTTGCCTTTGGGATCATATGATTGCCTAATTGGTATGGATTGGTTGGACCAACACCATGCCATATTAGACTATCATAACAAGGCATTCACTTTCTTGGACGAGGAAGGAAATCAGAGAGCAGTCCAAGGAATTCCCAGGGCAGTTACTGTCCGAGAAATCTCAGCAATGCAACTAAAGAAGTGTTACAGGAAGGGCTGCCAAATATTTGCAGTGCATATGGAGGAAGCATCTAAGGATAAGGTGCCAAATCTGGAGGATCATGCAGTCCTGGAAGATTTTGAAGATGTGTTCAAGGAAGTACCAGGACTACCCCCAAAGAGAGATATTGATTTCTCTATAAATTTAATGCCTGGAGCAGCTCCAATATCAAAGACTCCTTACAGAATGAGTACACTAGAATTGAAGGAAATGAAAATGTAGCTTGAAGAACTTTTAAAGAAGGGGTATATACGCCCAAGTGTGTCACCTTGGGGTGCCCCAATCTTGTTCATGAAAAAGAAAGATGGGACATTGAGGTTGTGCATCAATTTCAGACAGTTGAACAAAGTGACTATAAAGAACAAGTATCCTCTACCAAGGATTGATGATCTCTTCGATTAGTTGAAGGATGCAAGGATATTTTCAAAGATAGATCTCAGGTCGGGATACCATCAAGTAAGGCTTAAAGAGGAACACATCAACAAGACCGCCTTCAGGACAAGGTATGGTCATTATGAGTTCACAGTGGTGCCATTTGTGTTATCAAATACACCCGTTGTTTTCATGTGCTTAATGAATGACATTTTCCGAGAATATTTAGACAAGTTTGTCATTGTCTTTTTGGATGACATCCTTGTATATTCCAAGTCAGAAGAAGAACGTGAGCATCATTTGAGGATGGTGTTTCAAGTGCTAAGAGAGCATCAACTGTATGCCAAATTGAGAAAGTGCTCATTTTATCAAAACAAAATTCACTATTTGGGGCATATCATATCTGAAGAAGGGATAACAGTGGACCTTGAAAATATTGAGGCCTTTAAAGGGTGGAGAACACCTAAGAGTGTGACAGAAGTCAGATCCTTCATGGGTCTAGCTGGCTACTACAGAAGGTTCATTGCAGGGTTTTCGGGAATAGTTCATCCCATCACTTCCTTGCAAAGGAAGGGGAGGAAGTTTCAATGGACAATAGAATGTGAAATGAGCTTCCAACAATTGAAGCAACTGTTAAACAGTGCTCAAATTCTGAAGATTGCAGATCCAAATGAAGAATTCATGGTTTGCACAGATGCATGCAAAGAAGGAATGGGTGGAGTCCTCAGCCAGAATGGGTTTGTGATATGCTTTGAATCCAAGAAATTGAAAGAGCATGAAAGGCTCTATGCCACTCATGATCTGGAATTGGCAGACATAGTGCACACTTTAAAGAAATGGAGACACTACCTCATGGGAAGAAGGTTTGAGCTGAGAACAGACCATAATGGTCTGAAATATTTGTTTGACCAGCCTACTTTGAATGTTAGCAGAGTAGATGGTTGGAATTCCTCTGTGAATATGACTTTGATATCAAGCACATCAAGGGAAAGGAGAACAAAGTGGTCGATGCACTCAGCAGGAGAGTGCATGAACTACATACTACAACCATTAGCATGTTTCGGATGGATCTTAAAGGAAAAAATTCCGAGGCTGCAAAAGTTGATTTGCAGTACATGGAATTTGTAACTAAATTGCAACAAGGTAAAATGCAGCAAAAAGTTGGAGATTATGAATTGGGAATTGATGGAATTCTCTTGTACATAAACAAAGTTTATGTACGTCGTTCTCCTGAATTGAGGAGTGTGATTTTAAAAGAGATGCATAATGTACCTTATGTGGGACACCCTGAATATCATAAAATAGTAGCAACAGTCAAGAGCCATTACTATTGGCCAGGCATTAAGAAAGAAATTGCAGAGTACATCGCCAAATGTATGGAGTGTCAAAGGGTCAAAGATGAGCATAGACACCCAACTGGGTTGCTACAACCATTACCCATCCCCAAGTGGAAGTGGGAAGTGGTGACAATGGATTTCATAACAGGTTTACCCAGAACAAACAAGCAACATGATTCCATCATGGTGGTGGTGGATAAGCTTACGAAAGCTGCCCATTTTATTCCATTGAAGACTACTCACAAGGCATCTAATGTTGCTGATATTTATATGAGGGAAATAACATGTTTTCATGGTATTCCCAAGACAATTATGTCTGACAGAGACCCAAAATTTACCTTGAAGTTTTGGAGAGGACTATTCAAGGGGCTCAGAATGAGCCTGAATTTCAGCACAACTTATCATCCCAAGTCTGATGGATAAATAGAAAGAGTAAATCAAGTGATAGAAGATATGTTAAGAATGTATGTGATGGACAAACAATCCAGATGGGAGGACTACCTACACTTGGTAGATTTTGCTTACAACAATGGGTAGCAAGCATCACTGAAGATGAGCCCATTTGAGACACTTTATGGCAGAAAGTGCAACACCCCAGTAAGTTGGGACAACCCAGCTGATAGAGCAGTGGTTGGGCCAGAGTTGCTCAAGGAAATGGAAGAGAAAATGATGAAGATTAAACAGAATTTGAAGGCTTCCCAAGACAGGTAGAAAAGCTATTCTGATAGTGGTAGAACCCACAAGGAATTTAAAGTGGGTGATCATGTTTTCTTGAAGGTGAAAGCCAACATAAATTCCCTGAAATTAGGAAAATGTTCCAAGTTGGAAACCATATATTGTGGGTCGTTTGAAATTCTGGAAAGGATTGGACCGATAGCTTATATGCTTGCATTGCCTGCATGCATGACTATTCATAATGTATTTCATGTTTCCTTGCTCAAGAAAGATATACCTGATGCTAATCATGTGATTAATTGGAATGTGATTCAGTTGGAACAAGAAGGTGCTTTACAGGTGCACCCGGTGCGCATACTGAACCAAAAGGACAAACAACTCCGTAATCGATCCATAAGGCTTGTAAAGGTCCAATGGACCTAGTACAGACCTGAGGACACAAAGTGGGAGCATGAAGACGCTATGAGGGCAGAATACCGACATATTTTTGAAGATTTTGGAAATCTTGTTGATGTTGTGTAATTAAGTTGCACTGAGGACAGTGAAAAAATAAGGGGAGGGGATTGTAATGCCCCAAGGACGAGCCTTGGTTGTAATTATGAATGTAATGATGTTTATAGGCTGGTGAGCCAAGTATTTATAAGTTGGTAGGCTTATGTGTTGATTAGGCCAGGAGCCTAGATGTTAAACGCCAAGAGCCTGTTTTGTACATGTAAATATCCATATTATTAATATAACAACATCGTTGCATGTAGACCGACCACGAAGAAAGAGTATGGGGGACTGAACTCCACTAGGCAGGAAAAGGGATGGGGTCATGAGTCTAGGAAAGAAGGGCTAAGATTAGGAGCTAATAGAATAATATATTATTATTCTAAAATTTGTAAAGAGGATATTAATTTATCCTAAGTTCCTTTAGGGATAGGAACGAGTTCCAAGTGGGGGGAACGTTATCCTGGAGGGAGCCAAGTGTCATCCAAAACCCATGCAGATTTATGGGGGGGCATGCTCACGACTCTGGGCATTCTGACCATTCTCACCGTTCGGACACTCTCATCATTCAAAGGATTCTCACCATTCGGACCAGGCTCACCATCCATTACCTGGATTGACCAGCGTACCCAACAAGCACACAGTGACCGTGGAAGACCATTGTGGAATTCTTGAAACACCCCGAACCTCTGCGACAAGCCTAATTTAATACCCTCGTTGTACCTGTACCCGCGGGTTTCCTGCGTATTGTCCTATCAATATCGTTCCCCACATCCAGTTTCTGTTGCTTCCATCACCATGCCTGTGTGTTGAGAAGCGAGAGTGAAGAAGCAAGTTGTCAGACCTGTGAGCAACTCTCGCTAGGTGAGAGGGTGTGCTGAGGAAGTGAGCTCTCCTGGAGGAAGTCAAGTAGCAACTATAGAACTCTGAGAATTCCTTATCCAACCTATTGTTGAAGCCCTGGAAAGGGAGGTGTAGCAACTAATGGATTGTGTGACAATGAAGGTGTACACTCCTGGGGTGGGACAGACATGTGGGGAATGACAGTCTTTGATTAGTGGGCATAAGTGGCTCCTTGGAGGAAATCCTTCATGTTGTACTATGCAACTTCCTATTGTCCCTACCTAGCCTAGGAATCCCTTGCCCAGTGGAGTTTAGTCCCAGCTCGGGGGTGACCCACTGATGAGAGTGATGAGCAGCGTGGTCTAAGGCTGGGAGGTTCATGCAAGGTTTGCACGCAGTTGGTGTACTTCAATTAAATAATAAGTATCATTTCCAAGTTTGGTTATAAGTTGTGTATTTATATATGTTGTTATATTTATGGCTATTGTTTGTGATTACTACATTTATGCTTTTACTATTATTTCTGCTTTATGCTATGTGATAGCAGAACATAAGTGATTTGTTAAATTTGTATGTGTTATTATCACTTCCACAAGAATATGTATATATAGAATGTTTATGTCTGGTTAAAATTGCATTAGATATATATAGGTGTATACTCGAGCATGAGTGTTATGTGGAGTAGCATGGCCGGACATGGGTTTTTCGGGGATGTCACAAATTGGTATCAGAGTAGAAAGATGTTTACTCCGTGATGTTTTCCGACCTGGGTGGCTGGGGGTGTTACACACCTGAAAATGTGCATTTCGAGAGGATCCAAGGAATGACTTGTACATATATATGTTCTCCATAAAATAAAGAAATAACTTATAATTTTCAGATTACAAAACAAGCCCAAGGCCATAAGTTTTACAAAATCAGGCCTCGGGCCATCTTCCATTTTTCGCATAGCATAAAACAATGATCCACATAGGACCCTGTATCAGAGACAAAGCATATATCTTGGTCTAAATGTCTCTTTTCGAGGAGCGCCATAAAGTGTAGTCTTTGCAAAAAAATCCCCTCAGCAAAATCCCAAAGCATATATCCTAGTCAAAAAGTTTCCCGTCGAGGAGCGCCATAAAGTGTAATATTTGCAAATAAACCCCTCAACAAAAGCCGAGACTCCTAGTGGAGAGGGGGATACATAAAAGGTCGATGGTAGAACTCATAAAATGTGCCATTATCTTCTTCTCTAATCATCCATTGCCTTGGAGCCAAGCTGAGTCCTTCTTTGGATAATTGATTTGCCTATTCGTTCCTTTCCCTGTATAGATGATGAATTTCAAAATCATCAGAAGTGTTCAAAATTATTTTCACTTCCTTGAGGATGGGTCTCAACAGAATATTTTGACATCTGCATGGTTTTGTACCCATCTGACTACTGATTGGGAATCCCCAAATATCTGAAGAGAAGTAATTAGTTTTTCTTTGGCAAAGAGTAAAAGCAGTTTCAAGGCCATCAACTCTGCATAATTGTTGGATTATAAGCCAAAACCCATTTTAATCTTAAACCTCATGTTTTTATAAATGTGTAAATTCGCACCCCCCATAAATCTAGTTCCTATTCTGGGATGCTCCATCGAAAAAGGCCCATGGCCTGTGGGTGTCCACTCTTTCTTCTCTCACTTCTATTTTTTTTTTACTCTCCTTTTCCCGAGGATAGTGATCCAAGATATCTAAGGCTTGGGATGCTATTGATTCACCTGGGATATCTTGATTCCTGAAAATTATTGAGTTTCTTGCTAACTAGATGCCCCAACATACCATCGGAGGTAGAGTTTTCAAAATATTGTATTGTGGGTGTGTGCACCATGACCTCCAGGCTTCCTCTGTTTGAATGACCTCCCAAGGGATATCCATTCCTTTTGTTTGAGAGATGTCCCGCCATATCACTTTGACGAAAGGATAGAGAAGGAAGAGGTGTTCATGTGTCTCCTCTGTCGCCTTAGAAAGAGGGCATCTATCGGGGCCTTCAAAGTTTCTTTTCTGTAGAAGGTCCCATGTTGGGACTCTTTTTGCTAACAAGAATCACATGAATAGTTTTGATTTTGGGGGACAATTAAGCTTCCACACTCCTTTCCACTGCCAAGCCATCTCCCTTTAGAGGATATCCATATTTAAATGAATATATCCTCCCTTTGGGGAATATATGCCAAATGGGTCTGTAGTCCATATCAATTCATCCTCTTTGTCAACTAATCTTATGTGTGCATGTCTTTAAGCTCTTATGTGTTCATGTCTTTAATCTCAATTTCCCCTGATTCTATCCCCAATTGATGAAGCAATTTCCATTCCTGTGACCAAATTGAAGTAAGATTTGAATCCCCAATTTGGTTCAAATGGTGAAATCCTTTTTCATGGAGACTTTGGATTAGATTTGCTGGAAGAATGTGTGCACCTCTGCTTCTAGGCCAAGGATCCAAGCCAATGCAAACTTGGGTTCCCCTCCCTAATCTCCATGCCAAATTGTCTCCTACGACATCATAGGAAGAGACAAGTGCTTTCCTGATAATACAAGTCATAGACAGTTTTTTGACAGGGTTCCTTAACCAATCCAATAGAGACGATGACCGTATATATTTCTGAGTGACCACCCGAGTGTAGAGACTATATGTGGAAATTAGTCTCCAGGCTGATTTTGCTACAAATGCTTTTGAGAAGAGAAAAATGTTCTTCAGTCCCTAGCCTCCTAGTCCTTTCGGAATGGCAATCGTAGACCATTTAACCTAAGAGATCATTTATTTGTCATGATTCCCCTCCCAAAGGAATTTTGAGCAAATTCTCCCGATTTTTTAAATATGCCTTTGGAAATCCATGCAAGAGACATCCAAAAGACTGGAATTGCTTCCAAGACCGATTTGACAAGGACTAACATTCCTTCCCTGGATAACCATTTAAGGCTCCAAGCATGAAGCCTTTTTTCCAATTTTCCCTTCAACCACATCCAATCCGCTTTTCTGTAGCAAGTAGGTTTTAGGTGGAAACCTAAATATTTTATTCCTTCATCAATCCCTTTTGTAGTAAAGGGGAAAAAATCCTTCTAAGCCTCTATCTCTTCATCTTCCAGATACTGGTAGATGATCATAGGCTTTCCTTCATTTATCATCATTCCTGTAGGTTTACTGAACAAATTTAAAATAGCATAAAGCACCCCTTCTTCCCTTCTCGATCCATTGCAAAAGACAATTACATCATCTACAAATATAAGGTGGTTAATTCTTAGAGCCGAGGAGATCACAATACCTTCAAAGTTTATGTTTGATTTTTCCATGGAAATAGCCCTGCTTAACCCTTCAACCACTAGTAGGAAAGGGAGGGGGGATAACGGTAACCCTTGCCTTAAACCTCGCTCTGATTGAAAGAAAGGGGAAGCTTATCCATTAATTAAAACTACAAAAGATGAAAATGAAATGCAACTCATCACCCATCTAATGAACCCTATATAAAATCCCAAATGAGTTAAAAACACTCAAATGTAGAGCCAATTGACTCTGTCAAAATATTTTGATAGGTCGATCTTTATAACTTCCCCTTTCAACTTCTTTATCTTGATGGAGTGCAGGCCTTCTTGAGCCACTCCTATGGCTTCATGAATTTGACGACCTTCTAGGAACCCTAATTTCTCTTTGGAGACACAGACAGATAAAACCTTTTTGATTTTGTGTGAAATCACCTTTGCCACTATTTTGTATATAGAATTACATAGAGATATTGGCCTAAAATCATCAAGATGTTCAGGGTTGTCGACCTTCAGAATAAGGGATATGAAGGTCGCATTTAAAGGATCATGGATATGCCCATTTCTACAGATCTCTTCAACCACAACAAGTAAATCTTTACTGATGATGTCAAAAAAGGTCCAAATAGAACTCCACACTCCAACCATCTGGGCCTGGGATTTTTCCTTTAACTCAACTTCAGTTATTTCTTCCATTAATTTTAGGTTGTCTTCCTTTTCCACAAATCTAGGGAAGTATAGAGCAATTTTTATTATCTCCGCTAGATTTGTTCTACTTGACTCCTTGAATATGTTATGAAAATGTGACTTCCCCTGCTAGGCAAGATCTTGAAAAGAAGAGACCTCACGCCCCAAGGCGTCTTGAAAACTCCAGATGGTGTTTCTGACCTTTCGTCCTTTTGCAAAAGCCTGAAAAATATTTGTGTTTTCATCCCCACTATTTAACCACATTGCTCTTCTTTTTTGTCTCAAAACTTCCTCTTGATCCCTAGGATTTTTCTTTTTCTCTTCTCAAGTTCCTGATATGATGCCTTTGATTTGGGAGATGAAAAAGCTTCCCCTTCTGAGTCATGGAAATCTTGGAGGGCTTCCTAAATTTCTTTGAAGTCCCTTTCATCTATATCCTTCTTTTCTTTTGCCCATTTGATGACCTCTTGTTTAATTCTTTTGAGGTTGTTTGCAAAATGAACTGCCACAATTATTTGTCCTTCCCCCTGCCATTGAACCCAAGAGTTTTTAACATGGGTTTGAAAGATTTCCTTCGATGCCCAACTCACATTATATTTAAAATGACTAGGGGGTTTAGCCGGACCGACTGAGATTTCAAGAAAAATCGGGGAGTGATCAGAGTCTCCCCCAATCCCTATCCACTGTATGAAGTTGTTGGGACAAAAGGGCATCTGCTACCAAAAACTTGTCTAGTATTTTTGCAATTCGATCTTCCCCTGTTCTTTTGTTTCTCCATGTTACATTAAGCTTTACTAGGGCTAAATCCGAAATGCCATCTTCCGAAAAGAGTTTTTGAAAAAAATCGGACAAGGTATCAATTCTGGCTCTTGGTCCCCAGACTTCTACTGCCCCGATAGAGAAATTTAAATCTCCCCCCATAATCAGATTATCTTTTTTGAAAATAGATCTTTTAGCAAGACTCTCCCAGAAAAGGACTCTGTCCTGGTAGGGGCCATAAATATTCAGTAAAGTAAAGATGCATCCCAGGTCTGCATGTACCACTTTGGCTCCTAAACAAGAGTCCCATCCCCATGAGCTTTTAATTTTATTTTTTATTTTCACTTTATTCCATCCTATCGCTACTTCACTTGATCTGCCAATAGCATCAATCCATGTAAATCCCCAATTGGGGAAGAGGGACTCCAGACTCCTTGTGACAACTTCACAATCCCCCAACATTTCTTGTAGAAAAAGAACTTCTAGTTGATGTAGCGACACCAAATTTCCGAGGGAAACTTTTTTATGAGGTCCTACCACACCCCTGTAGTTTAGGGAGATGATCTTCATGGGGAAACCACCGACTGGGGTTTCCTTTCTCTAATTTCCCCAATGATGGATTGTTGTTTTCCAGTTGCTACATATTCCTTTGCCTTATTCCGTGCTTTTGAAAGGAAGGATTTCCAACCCCTTCCCTTTGCTTCACGTGAATCCCCTAGGTTTAGACCCAAACCATAATGAGAGGTCGAGGATGAACCAATGATCTTCATGTTTCGAAGGTTATACACAATGGATCTTTATTAATAGTTCTAGGAAGTCTCAGAATCCCCATACAAGGGGTGGGGGGAAGTAGGTTCTTGGAAGGAGAACTCCTTTTCAATGGAAATAAGAGGTGAAGGCGGTTGACCTTATGAATCTTCCATGATTTCGACAATTGAGGGAGACCCTTCCACAATAGGAGGAAGAGCTGGTGTGAGAGGTTGGGTTACCAACTCAGTGCCAAGAGGGGTCTGATTATGAAGATATCCTTCCCAGTCTTTTCCTAAAAGAGCAACAGAGTTAATTAGAAAATTAATTGACTGAGAGGGAAGAAACGACGTACCACAACTAGAGAAATATCGAACATGATGCTCGTCGAGACATTGAAGGGGATTCAAGGGGTCTGAAACACCGAACGGACTTTGAACTAGAGCCCCTTAGCTTCCTTCATTAGTTATCGAACTTTTGTAGTCTTCTTCCTTATGTGGCCTTTTGTGAGACCTAGACATTTCTCTTAGGATCCTCGATGCCAAACTAGATCTAGCCCCTTTAAAAGCGAGAGGCATCTTCTATGAAGGTGGCCTGCCTTCAACTTGATTTTTTCCCTTAGGTTTGAAAGGAAGATGGCACTGACTTACCACATGCCCTTGTTTATGGCATCTCCTGCACCTGAATGGCACCCCTTCATAGTCCAGTTTTTGCTTGAAGGATTTGCCTCTCAGAACTAGTTCTATATCCTCCCCCAGTCCTTCCCTTAAGTTGATATGAACCAAAATACGAGCCACCGCATACTCATTCGTGGCCAGGAATGACCAATCCACTTCCAAGAAATTTCTGAGAGTGTTACCAATGAGCATGGAGATTTATTTCGACCAGAACTCTAAGGGAAGGCAAGGGAGTCGAACCCAAATTGGAATTACATCCAATCTTTCCTGACCCACATCAAACATGGGTGTCCAAAGCTTAAAGAAGGTTGGATTAGAATCCACACTCCAGGGAGACCAAAACACCTAGTTTGCATCTTCTGCTTTCAAGAATTTAGAAACAAACTAGCCCCTTGCTAGAAATTTGACCGTTGGAACATAGCCTAAAGTCCTTTCCCATGACGTAACTTCCCACTCCTTCAAGATTTTGACGCTAAATCTTCTTCCCCTTGCATTCTCGACAACTACCAATGCCGAAAAATCCATGACATAGGCCATTTCAACGTCTTCTCCTAGAACCAACCTAGATTGGTTCATCTTAGGATTCAGATTTTTGGCCTTCTTCCTTTTAGGGGGTTTTGAGATTCCTTGGGAGGCCAGTTGGGAAGGACCCCTTGTAGAAAGGGGAAATTTTGTTGTCTGAGGGAAACTGCCTGAGACCCTTCCAATGCCTAGCTGAAAAAGGGATTATGTGTGAACCAAGAGAGAGTCAGTAAATTCAGCAGCAAGTAAAGGGTCTGAAGCACACCAAGACTGTGAAACTAGGGTTTCTAGAATTCTGAGAGCGAGGTGTTATGCTTAAGGAAAATCCTGAAATAACACTTGTTCATGGCTACGTTCAGGCTGAGGAAAAGCACATCCCTTTTCCCTGGTTTCCCTAAGTTCCACATTTCGCTTGCCGGGAGAGAGTCTGCCCACGATGAAAGCAGGTAAGAATGAAGGAGACCTTCTCCAAATGGCACCAAGTTCTCACAAAAACTAGGGAAATCTGTTTCCCTCCCCACTTCTTGTGAAAGAGGATGTCTTACAGGCCCCGCATAAAAAGAAGTGCCTTCCCCCGCCGACAACCTGGAATCACCAAACAAACCCATCACTCTGTTAAAGCTCGAAGAAAACGCGGGGTAAACTTAAGCTTGCATGACCGCCAACTGGCAATTCCCAAATCTCCTCTCCCTCCGAAGGGTCCATCGTGTAGTCCAACAAGTCTTCTTCCTGCCAACTGCTAGCATTATCCCTCTTCCGCCCTCAACTGGTCATTGGTAACTTGTCTTTCATTGATATCATTATCCTCTGAGCTGAGTTGTTAGAAAAGGGGAAGCAGGGAACTGAAAAAAGGGCTTGGAAAAACAGGAAGACCAAAGAAAGGGAGTGGGAGTCAGAAAAAGGGATACGAAAAGGGACGGGTAGAGGGAGAGGGCCTGCGAACCTAGCTCCCAGGCTTAATGGCGTGCAACCATATGCACATGCTCAACGAACAAAAAAATCACAGACCCATACCCATTTCTAGAAATGAGGCTATCAATGTATGATGCAATCTAGTTAATACAATTTATTATAATTTATATTAAATGTTTTTAAAAGTAATGAATCTCATTATAACTTAATAACTTAGTTGTTTATTTATAATAAAGACAATTATCACTAACTAATTATAATAAAGACAATTATCGTTAACTAATTATTAATTGTATTATCGATTGCTATTTGGTCTTATTCTTTCTTTGACTTTATAACCATATAATTTTGGTTTTATTTTTCCTTTCAACTTGATGAATATAAAATTTTATAAAATAAAAAATCTAATTAAAGAGTTAAAAATAAAAAGTTATGTAATAAAAAGACGCTGATAGAGGACTTAAAATTTTTATGAATGTAAAATTTTATTAGAAAAAAATTAAAATTTTATAAAGTAAAAATATAAAACATTATGGATTAAAAAGATGCTAAATGAAACTTGGTATTGTATTAGAATTAATTTCAAGACTAATAAAATAACATTTTTTCGGTGAAAATGTTAAAAAAGTTGCTATGTAGTAATCGTGACCACGATGGAGGAGTAATGTGTACACAAATCACAAATGTATTTGAATTAATATTAAATATTTGTTTTCAAATGTTGAAGAGATATGGTAAAGTAGCCATTGTATAAATGTGATAATTGCAATTGTATTTGAAAATGTTCTAAACCAAAAAATGTATTATAACATAGACAAATGGTATGCAATGGTATGCCGTTGTATTTGAAGATATTCTGAATCGAAAGGTTATTATAAATAAATGTCATCATTTTATTAATGGTAGATATTGTAGAGTCAGTGTATAACCGTGATAATTGCAAGTGTATATGAAGATACTCCGAACCCAAAAATTATTGTAACAAATAATATGGCATTATTTCATCAATGGTCAATAATGAATTATATCAACTAGTAAAATTATGATAATTTGGGAAAAATGTAATGCGACAGAAATCGTGACTAGTTGTCACGCAACTTTAAATTTTCAATACATGGATCCATTTTTATCGCTGCAAAGCATGGAGAAAGAATGCTCATTTTATTCTTATGTGACACATTCCACGTGAAACAATATAGAAGCCACCCAAAATTTATCATCATTGTAACCACAATGTTGTAGGAAAAAACAAGACCTATATCTAATATATCAGAAAAATTCAAGATCCATATCACATATACGAGAAAAAAATCAAGATCTATATCACATATACCATGGATTTATAAGTAGAGACTTAAAAAAATGAATGCAGGTTTATTGCGAATAGTGGAAATAGTTTYTATAATATAGAACTGTATATACCATATAACTAATAAATCTCGCTCGCTCACTATCACKCTATGTCTTTATGATGCGTTCAATAATGAATCTGAMTGTAATCACCAGAGGGAAAAAATAATAATATACTACTAGTAATGATAACAATAATACTCTTCCTTTATGTATGAACAAATCCAACAACCAAACCCATGGYTAGATCTGACTGCATGCTACTCCTAAAATGTCTCTGTTAAATATGGAGAGAATAAATACATAACAAAACCAAATGCACCACACATAATGAATCAACAAAGTGGAGGAGTACAGTGGATTGTGCAACTGTTGAGTTCGTTACTTAGAGAAAGAACACCCCTACCAATGCTACTTCCAACATGACGGTTGTCTCCAAGTGACTGGTGACCAGATGTGCTTGTAGGTGAAACTACAAGTGCTACTGATAGAGCAACGATTGGTGGGTTGGTGGTGGGTGTGGCGGTGGGCGTGGTGACGATTGGGGAAGGGATGAGAATGATGCCAATTTAAAAGCCCAAATAGAAGGATGTTGTTGTCATCCAGTTGAAGATGAGAAAGGGGACAAAACCGAGAAGCTGCCAAAATTTGATAAGATGAAGAAATCTCCTTTGGAAAATCAATTTTTGAAAGGGCGCCAAAGGGGAAAAAAGGATGAAAATCGAATTTGGAATGGGCATCATAGGAAAAAAGAAGGTTGTGGCCAACACTCAAATTTGAACCCGTTAGGGCCCTTCCCAAGGGGTTTGACCCGTTAGATAAGGGCCAATCAGACTTTGGCCTTAAAAAAAAATTAAAATATAAATTTTGCACGTCCATTATGAAGTGGAGAATTAATAACCATGTTTTAAAAAAAGGGCAGCTCCTTAAATTGGCCATCCATATTAATTTTTATATTTCAAATATATGCATTTATCATGCATTTAAGGGCTAGACGTTGACCAATTCAAATGTGATCGGGAAACAGAGGGGAATCTGTTTCAATCTGCATCGAGATTTGTCCATAGTGTTTTGCTTGCCCATCCATCCCATCAGTCTTGTCCCATTCTTCCACCCCTCAGAACACTCGTATAAAAAGTCAGCACCCATCCCCAGTTCCCACTCCTACCAGGGATTTTCATTAATTCATGCAATCTGGAGAAAGGGATTTATATATGTGATGAAATTAACATGTAATCCAAGAATTGGTGTAGTACGACACTCACTATAACTATATAGCGTAGTTAGCTTTCCTTATGTCTCCATTCACTGACAAAATCGATTTCTGTTGCGCCTTTCCTACATTTTGGAGAGGGACCACTCTATTGATTTCAAAATAGGGATGGGAAGTGAATCATATTCCCTAGTCCTTACACTCAACAATTTCAAATTCATTCGGATTGATTTATCCTTTATAATTATTCAAAATATTGAATCTTGAACCAATGGAATTCAAGAGATTTCATAAATGGAAGGCTTGAATTTTAAGTATGCTCGGGACAAGGGTGACACACAACTCCCCCCAGGATTCAAGTTCCATCCCAATGATGAAGAGTTGATCACACACTATCTTGTTAGAAAGGTCCTTGATAACACCTTCACACACCGAGCCATTGTTGAGGTCGACCTCAAAAAGTGTGAGTCTTGGGATATCCCAGGTATTATTTCACTCAATTCTTTCTGTCAATGCTATTTTCATATGATATTTCTGCTTTGTGTATGCATAGATTGTAGAGCTTATTAGATTATCTGTGGGATGTATATGTCTTGTGCTCAGTCTCCTCCCCTCCTCATTTGTAAGCTGTGGGTGTTTGTAGGTAAATAAAAAGTTTTTATGTTACACCTCTTGAAATTGTTTCTACTACGGATAAAAACTCCTCTTCCTTTTCCTCACAACCCAAAAGTTTAGATGTCATGAATATGCCACAATGGTTTGGTCCAGATAGATATTCATGTATATTATATATATATTTTAATAGCTATCTAGACTCTATATATATTAATCTATATTATAAATACTAAAGATATATTTATGTAAATATAGGTAGTTATAAAGAAAGTAGAATTTTCTATTAACATAATCGTTAAGTATGATTGTTTTTTTCTCAACTTTCCTATTCTCTGAAACTTGTGTGAGTGAGTAAGATATACTTATCTTGTAACCACTTGAAAGTGCTTTTTCCACAACAAAATCTCCCATTCCATTTCACATACACTATTTATAAGTCATACCCCAAAACATATATTTTCGGAGCATGGGATCTATGTGAAAATGAACCTTAATGGCTTGAAAGTGTTTTTTCCACAACAAAATCTCCTATTTCAATTAACATACACTATTTATAAGTCATACCCCAAAAAACATATGTTCGGAGCATGGGATCTATGTGAAAATGAACCTGAATGGTTTGAATACTTTCCATGTTTGATGTGATTATGGCAAGTTATTCTTGTTATTCCATCGAGGAAAACAATGCATGAAAGAAGCTTCTTAAAAGTAAACATTATAAAAAATTATGATAGATCAAGAATTTCATTGGAGACATTGGATATGTTAATGTTTCTCTCTCTTAGTGTAACTCATGTAAAATAACAATAATTTTGTGGATATTACAAATGTGAAAGAAATATTTATTTATTTTTATGAAGTTTTATTGAAATTTTATAACTTTTTTTGTAACCTTATTTAAGATTGAAAAGATATGAAAGGATAATACTTTATTTTTGTATTTTTTTATAATAAAGGGTTTACTTAATTTACACTTGTCAATGGAAGTACAATTATTTTTATAACTTTTCATCCTTGAAGGGTTGGATGATTGTATGCCCTTCCACCTGAAATTAAGACCAACTCTTCAAATTTGATCACTGGTTGTGGCACCACTAATCCTATGTCCCCACATCAACTTAATCAGATTTCGAGACTGTGTGGATGACAGTGCTAAACGACAAGCCTACACCGTTTATGTCACGCCCCGATCGACAGAGTAAATTCCTCGTCGACCGTAAAGTGCAGTGGACTGAATTTCAGATCAGACATGAGTCGTTGATAGGATGATGGAAAAAAAGTGGTGGCTGACAAAGGTGCATTTCATTTTCCCTTTAGCTTACGCCTTTTCACTAACTCAACCATCATTTAAGACTTTAAGGACATATTGCAACTTGACATGATAGTGGTGGACTCAGATTTTGTGATGTGACAAGCTCAATTATGATCCGACTTGACTAGGTGACCATGTAGTCTAATAAACCAAACAAAGACGATAGTAAATCACAAGGTGGTATCTATTCTTAAAAGAAAATGAAAATAGACTCTTAACATAATAGGACATATTTAACTACAAAGTGTAACCAAATCAATTGGATTTCAAATATCTATTCTACTAATTCCACTGACTCAAGTGACTTTAGAATACTTTGTTTTCCATGTAACCATGCTCGGGAAACCCTTGGAGACTTTATTGCCTTCAATGGGTGGTAATCAACATAACCTTCGACGTATATTATAATACGCCTGATCCAACATGGACATTGACTATTAACATATCATATATAGTCGGCCCAAGAACTTGAACCCACGACCTCTTATTTGTAATTCACAACACTTAACCAGTTGAGCTAACCCACTAGGCTAAGTGATTGTAAAATACTATCGACTCGATTGAGTTGATCAACCACATGGTTGAACTTTATTTCACTATAAAGAAACTTACATGAAATAACTTTATTGTATAGTACACCTCTTTAGGAGTGGTGTAATTTATTGTCATGGTGGAGTGAAAGTTTTCAAGCGTGTGCTATTCACCCACCCCTCTTTGACCATTCCATATAGTTCGACCAACTGGACAAATCCCGAGTTGCGTATTTCCTTGACTAGGAAGGTACCTAACCAATGCATTTGAAGAACCATTGTATTCAAAGTAAGGTTTCCACCAAACAATGATTTTACTACAGGAGAGTTATAGGGAATCCTTTTCTTGTAGGTCTTGGGAGGATTAGAGTGCCTCCCTGAGATTTGTGGAGTCGCCAGATAACCCCTCAAGGATTATCAAAGGAAAAGAGGGAATCACCCTCAGTGGAGTCACCACGTAAGCTTGTAAGATAAGGGCTTCTGGAAAATCTCACCAGAGATGCATCATTGAGGAAACCTTGCTTGATTTCCCCCAACAATGATGCCAAAATGTTATTGCATGATTTGTACTTGTCCAAGCCCAAGACAAGTAGATCAATTCTTGCGTAACTATAGGATAACACACCATTGTCACCTTAGTAGGAAATCCCCATGTTCTAGGGATGGATGAGGTCCAGCCCAGGGGAGGTGTCCCCGGTAACCTCAAGGGATAATATAGCAAGGATGTAGCCAAGTTTGGAAGACCCTCTCTGTTATAACCCTAATTTGCACCAGACATGCTTACCTGGCATCAGGCCATCTCAGATTCCTTCTTTGCCAAAACATTGATGAACAACTCTTCTTAAAAACACCTTTTATAAAGACCCACATGCCCTACTCTATTACTGCACGCGTGTACACGCTAGCTGACCCAAAACAGCCCATGTGTACCTACAAAAGCACGAAAAAAGGAAAGTTGCTGACGGAACACACAGGTTTGGGTGAGTTAACTAAACCTTCCGGCCATGCATGACCGAGGGTTCGACCAAATACCTAGCTTCTTCTAGCCTATAAAAGAAGGGTTAGGGGTTCCATTTGGAAGAGGAGAATTAGAGTAAAGAAACTATACCCGATTGCGCATTCCCTTTGTCCCAACCCTTTAGCCATCCTTGTGCAAAGAGAAAGATGGAGCAAAGAAGTTGGAGGATAGTTGAAGAGGATCCCAGGACCAGGTTCGTGGAGTAGTGGTCGGCTTCATCATTGTAAGTTGATTTGTTGAAGTTAATAATAAAGAAGTACTTTTCCCGTCCCACCATATGAGGTTTTCATGGTTTATTGCATACTTGTTTATTAAATCTCTAACCCATTAATCTATATATCAAATGCACGTGGAGTTTGTTATTTGTCTTGTGTGAATGCAGGTCAGCCTTGGGAGGAGAGCTGCAGTCCAAGAGCGATCAAGCGTGAGGAAGGATCGATATCAAACGCCCGAAATAAGGTATGCTCACTTGATCTTCTTAACTATGTATTTGCTTAAGAATAATGGGGATTAGGTCTGGGATGACTGTAGAAAGTAGAAATCTTTAGGTCTTTTCTGCATGCATAATTAAACCCTAAGTGCTAGTCCATAGAGGGATTTCCCACTCACAATAGAATTGGCGACCATACTGGGGATTATCTAGGGTTTCTGGGAATATGTTTTGGGTATTTTTAAGGACTGGTCTTATTTCCTGTTTTTAAAGTTTCTGCAAAAGTATGAGCTAACAGAGACTCTGGTCTTCCATACCAGTTATCTCTGTTTCTTTGCTTGACTGTATTTTTTTTCCAAGACCCACAGAGGTACACGTGGCCTGTATAAGGTCTACACGCATGTACCCGCGCCCTACCTTCTCACAGCCCGCGTGTACACGCTAGCTGAGGAAGTGTCAGTCGCATGTATGATTCCAGAAAATTTCTTTTAGAAAGGTAGTCATCCTCTCCCCTGTCAGAAATAGTCCTTCTCAGCAGTTTTCTGGAAATCTTTCTAGTCTTTGTTGTTTGTAGTATGTAGCTTAGGTTTCACGTCATATTGGTTTTGTTCTATGAAATTTTCCTTCAATTGTTTTCTTTTTCTGTCAAAGTAAGTTTCCGAGTCTTCAAGAGATTCTGGTTCTCAATACCAGTAGTCTCTGCCAGTGCTTGATTGCTTGTCTTTTCATTTTTGAAGAATTGCAGAGGTACACGTAGCCTGCATACGATCTGAATGCGCGTACACACGCTCTGACCTTACACAACTCACGTGCACATGCTGGCTGTTGAACTGTCAACAACGTACCTATTGAGAAAGTTTTTGTTTAAGGAGAGGCAGTCTTCTTTTTCCTTGTCAAGAGTTATATCTCTCAGGGTTCTTGGTCTCTGTCATAGCAGCTTAGCCTAGGTTTAGACTCTATTATAGCTTGCTTTTTCATTTAGAACATTTCTTGTGTTTCCTAGCTTTTTAAACTTATTTTTACCTTGAAATTTTAACAAAAATGAGTTGCATTTTGAAAAAAAATTCCCCCTCATGGTCGGGGGGGGGCATGAATCGTGCATTCATCAGTTTCTTTTAGAATATTTTGTTATTTCTGCTTTGATTGGAAGAAAATATAAAAAAAATTATTAGTTTGTTAGATCTCTTTCTTTCCTAGCATTTTCTTTGCATTGTTATTTGAAAAAGAAAAAGAAATTAACATAGCGTTGTGTTTTCTTCTAATTTTAAAAGCATTTCAAAAAAAAAAGAAAGGAAAAAATAAGAAATATAATCATTCTTTGCTAGTGTTCATGTAAGTTTCATCATTTTTTCGCAAGAGTCTTAACACCATCAGTTGCACTACCATACCCTTTTGAGTAAATCAAGCTAGTAAAAAGAATGCTAGTTAAAATCAACTAGACTTTATGTTTTATAGGGTTCATCAACTAGTCTAGGCTAGAGCCTTGATTTAGGTTGGAGAGGAAACTCTTCAAGGCTGCAAAACATACATAAGAGTCTATGATAGGGAGTGTCAAAGTCTAGTATCATGAAGGTTATTCGGGACCCCCCTCTAACACAGGGGCTAAACACGAGGTCGTGTGCGGAAAGGTAGCAGAGATAACCCTTCCAAAGCCGGACCAATCGTAGTGGAGAACACATATAGAGGACTTGTCTTGGGATTCCGTCGATTGAATTTGCCACGGAGCTTCATGGGTCTCGAATCCGTTCGAGGTCCTCAGTTGTCTTCCGAACCACTTGCCTTCGATACCCCTGACAGGTTTCGGGCTCGATACCCTGCTCATTGTGGTCTACCCAACTTTCGAATGTACCCGCCTGGTGACTGTTCGCGTGCTGGCAACCTAGTTGCCTATCTTTTTAAGAGACATACACAGGTGACTGCGGGGGTATACCGCGGTACCTAGGATAGACATCGGGCCACGCTTTGCAGAGTATACTCGGAGGGTGCTTCCGTGTTCGAGTTGCACTTGCACCAGTAAGTTGCTCTAGTGTTGGTTGGTATAACTGTTCTTCCAACTAGTTAGTCATTTGCTTGATTTTCCTTTAGGAGTTTTCTAGTGCGTGCTCTGTGCTCCCTAGTTTTCCATAGTGAGTTAGTCAGTCATTGCTTTGGGTCTCTGACCTAGGGTGGTAGACCTCCCACTCCGCCGGTCGTGAGGACTTTTTGGTCTTCCGCTTAGAAACGTGGAGCCGCCTCTTTATAGGTGTTGTTTTGATACCATTGGTTTGCTAGAGTCAGTGTGAGACTTTTACGGATTTGAACGATCCCGCAAGGGCAGAACCTGTGCATAAGATCTTCATGGCTAAGGTTACTGACGATACCAACCAAGGAACCCCTTCGCAAGGGGATTCTTGTGCTTTTCCTTCCTTTGGAAACGTTGGTGTCCCTTTGATGGCCACTTTGTACATTCCTGGGTTGAATGTGGGACTACCGGTTTGGTTGGGTACCATTCCAAATGTCCTGAATGGTCTTGACGCTTCTCAATTAAGCACCTTAAATCATGGGCACCCTGTTGATGTTTCTTCGTCAACAAAGTCTTCTCATCCTCCTTCTCCCGCCTCTGGTGAAAGTACAATTACTAGTAACCGGAAGTCTAAATGAAATAGAAAGAGGAAGAATAGGAAGAAGAAATCACCAACCTCTGCGAGTCATGTTGGAGATAGGTCAACAACCTCTGCAAGTCACATTGAAGACCAGTACCCAGCCTCTGCAAGTCTTTCTGGGGGCAATCACCCACCCTATGCAAGTCATGCTGGGGGAAAAAGTCCAGTCCCTGCTAGTCATACTGGTAATAGGTCTATAGCCTCTGCAAGTCATGTTATCGACCCATCACTAACCTCTACAAGTCATGTTGGAGATGTGCAACCAACCACTGCTAGTCATGCTGGGGGCATTAATTCTGTTCAGAAACCTATACGGATAGGACGTAAGCCTAAGTTCCCTTGTAAGCTTTGCAAGGGAGATCACCTTACTCATTTGTACCCTGGCATTCCAGAGGTACAAAGATTGTGGTCCCTATCTGCAAGCTCTTCTGATTCTGAGTCTTTTGAGGTTTCCTCGCAGTCTATTCAACCATTAGTTGAGAAAGTGGTCACGTTGATGCAGTCATCGGCTGATCCCACTCCTCTTTTGGGGGGTGAGGTGCCTTTAGACCTTGTAGTCTCTCAGCCTATTCAACCATTGGTTGAGAAAGTGGTCATGCCGATGCAGTCATCAGCTGATCCCACTCCTCTTTTGGGAGGTGAGGTGCCTTTAGACATTGTAGTCTCTCAACCTATTCAGCCATTGGTTGAGAAAGTGGTCATGCCGATGCAGTCATCGACTGATCCCACTCCTCTTTTAGGGGTTGAGGTGCCTTTAGACCATGTAGTCTCGCAGCCTATTCATCCATTGGTTGCGAAAGTGGTCATGCCGATGCAGTCATCGGCTGATCCCACTCCTCTTTTGGGGGGTGAGGCGCCTTTAGACCATGTAGTCTCATAGCCTATTCATCCATTGGTTGCGAAAGTGGTCATGCCGATGTAGTCATCAGATGATCCCACTCTTCTTTTGGGGAGTGACGTTTCTACCGACTATGTTTTTAGCATTTCCGGTTCAATACTTTCAGAACATGGGGGCATTCTGCTCGTTCCGAGCACACCCCCTCCAAGCCCTAGGATGGTTTCCTTTGATTGGAATGACCTTGTTGAGCCTCGTCTTCCTTCTGCTGCACCTTTTCAAATAAAGGTTGAAGTTAATTCAACAAACATTTATCGATGTATTGTGGATGAAGGAGCCTCTGCAAGTATTTTATCCTCCTCGGTTTGGAAAGTCTTGGGATCTCCCGAGCTTGTGTCTTCTTCGCATGAGCTATTGGCTTTTGACAGACGTCCTAGTGAATATTTGGGGGTTCTTCCTCAGTTGCCTATCTCATTAGGTGGGAAGATTGTTCGTGTCGATGTTATAGTGGTGCAAGGCCCGTTATATTTCAATATGCTTCTCGGGCGTGATTATGTATATGCTATGAATGCTGTAGTGTCTATGCTCTTCCAGGTGATGCATTTCCCTCACAATGGAAGCATTGTCACTATCGACCAGCTGGCATCTGATAATCACCATCCTAATTCAACATTATTTCAGACTACCCCTTTATATGTTCCTAGCATTCGTGTAGACTCTACCTCGACACGGGTTAATTATGTGGCATCTTATCCTCGATGTTCAATTGCTTCTGAACAGGAACCTGTGAAATCATGTTGGCCTTCCCGAGACTTAGTCTCAGCAATTGATCCATTGGTTTATCCAATGGGGGAATGGGAGCCCTTGTTTCCCCCTCTTGGTCCAAGTAGGCTTGAGTATCCTTCTGAGTCTGATCTCGTTGTTAGTAGATCCTCAAGCCCTCGTTATCGTGATTCTTCGCTGATAGACTCTACCAATCCTGGTTAGAATCTCCATCATCATATGGAGTATGGTCAGTTTACTTCACCCTTTGGGACTATCGACCCTCGTTTGCGTGATTTCTCAAATTTTGAATTGCCTTCAGATGAGGCTATCCTTGAAACCATGACTACGATTTCTATCCCACATGAGGACTTACACCGTGGTTTGTGTTTTCTTCCCTTTTGGGAGACTTCTCAAGTTGATTATCGAAGAGACTCTTGGTCTGAGCCTAGCAGTGGGCTCTACCTAAACCAGTTTCATACATGAGTTGTAGCCCCCTTGGAGTCTTCTTTAAGCCCTTTTTAGACTCCCTAAAGATGAAAAGATTGTCGAGTGACCTTGTTTCTTCACACTCGTTAAATTGGTCCAGAAGAACATTCCTTACACGGGTCTTCTTTTAAGCCCTTTTCATACCCTCTAAATATGAAAAGATTTCCGAGCGATCTTGTGGCCTTTCACGCTCGTTAAACTGAAATTTGAAGTCACGTTTATCTGACGGTAGTTTACCCCTTTTTTCGGTTCGGACGGTCAACTGTACGAACAAAGGTATACTCTAAGGAACTTCGGTTCTCTAGAAGAGTACTCTCAGGTATCATTTTAACCCTTTTTCGGGCCTGAGGGACTAAATGTACGGAAAAGGAACCCCCACGGAGTCCATAGTTAAGCTCTTTTCAGACTCCCTAAAATTGAAAAGATCGTGAGTGACCTTATTCTTTCACACTCATTAAAATGGTCCAGAAGAACATTCCCGACAGAGTCCATAGTTGAGCCTTTTTCAGACTCCTTAAAAATGAAAAAATGGCCGAGTGATCTTGTCTTTATCACACTCGTTAAAATGGTTTTGAATAGATGTCTTGTCGGTGCTAGTTTACCCCTTTTTTGAACCGACTAGACTACCTTCGAAAAAGGTACCCCAATGGAGTCTCCTTTTACGTTTTTTCCGACTCTCTAAATATGAAAAACTGCCGAGCTTACCTTTTCTGGGCTTGTTAAACTTACATCGAAGGACGTTACCATTGTGTGTTTTGTTAACCACGTTTGCATACCTGCGTCTTTGGTCTAATGCCGGCTCCATGTTGCTCTCAACTGAACCATCTGAAGCATACCTTATACGCAAGCCTTGTAGCACTTTACCTCTGCGTCTTTACACCTTTGGCCCCTGGAGGATTTTTCCCGAGTGTCATGACTCTGAACATCAATCTTGTCCTTGTGCCTTGAACTTGTATGTTTGCAACACTCGTTCCTCCTTTGTAACGTAACATTCTTTTATTCTTTCTCCAAAATTATTGAAAAAGACAAAAACAATCAAATATACCCCAAAAAGAGGAAGGGAAAAGTATTTTCCTTTGTAACGTAACATTCTTTTATTCTTTCTCCAAAATTATTGAAAAAGACAAAAACAATCAAATATACCCCAAAAAGAGGAAGGGAAAAGTATTTTCTTTATTGGCAGCATAATGAGTCGCCCTTGGATAAAGCACATTGGTCTGTTTGTTCGTCAAACTCTGTTATTTAATACGACCGTAGGAAGCTATTCTCGCTACATAGAGCTGTGTCCTCCTCCATTTGGTTATTCTTCCAAACATATGGAGAGTTTGCATTGCCTCCTGCCTCGTAAACTTATGTTAATGCCATGCTGCCTGAGTCTCATCATTTGTCGTGCTGTTGTCCAAGGGAGGTTTTTACCAAGCCTGAGTCGGCCCCTCTGCAGTTTGTCTCTTGCCCTCATACCCGACCATCCTGAACGTCCAATCAAGTCTTTGTTCGAAATCAATGAAGCCTTCAGTCTGATCATCAAGATTCTCTAGTCCATGACTGACGAGCCGTCGAAGACCTTTGGGTAGTGAATTCGTACACTCATATTACACTCCTACCCGAGTTTTGAAGATTTTGAAGTTGTTGCTCGAGCTCTAAAGACCTCATCTCCAACCATCAGGCCTTAGCAACTTCTACGAAGATGGATACTCTACACGTATATCTTTTTGATTTTGAGATGTAGCTCTGCTATATATTGCTCGTGGCTACACTTTATATAGTTATATGACATGGATCTACAATGTATTTGATTGGTAGCCATGATTTTATTTTATCCCGAGCATGGGTATGCCCGCCTCGGTGAGACAATTGTTATTTTTGCAGATGGCACCGCTCGATTTCTAGTCCCTGGGCTCACTTGTTCGGCACATTGGTGAAGATTGTTAATGTATTTCGGCCATCGGATGCTCTTCTGACCTCACACATTAGGGGGCATCTGTTATAACCCTAATTTGCACCAGACATGCTTACCTGGCATCAGGCCATCTCAGATTCTTTCTTTTCCAAAACACTGTTGAACAACTCTTCTTAAAAACACCTTTTATAAAGGCCCACACGCCCTGCTCTATTACTGCATGTGTGTACACGCTAGCTAACCCAAAACAACCCACATGTACCTACAAAACCACGAAAAAAGGAAAGTTGTTGACGAAACACACAACTTTGGGTGAGTTAACTAAAACTTCTGGCCATGCATGGTCGAGGGTTCGACCAAATACCTAGCTTCTTCTAGCCTATAAAAGAAGGGTTAGGGGTCCCATTTGGAAGAGGAGAATCATAGTAAAGAAACTATACCCGATTGCGCATTCCCTTTGTCCCAACCCATTAGCCATCCTTGTACAAAGAGAAAGATAGAGCAAAGAAGTTGGAGGATAGTTGAAGAGGAGCCCAGGACCAGGTTCATGGAGCAGTGGTCGACTTCATCATTGTAAGTTGATTTGTTGAAGTTAATGATAAAGAAGTACTTTTCCCGTCCCACCATATGAGGTTTTCATGGTTTATTGCATACTTGTTTATTGAATCTCTAACACATTAATCTATATATCAAATGCATGTGGAGTTTGTTATTTGTCTTGTGTGAATGCATGTCATCCTTGGGAGGAGAGCTGCAGTCCAAGAGCGATCAAGCGTGAGGAAGGATCGATATCAAACGCCCGAAATAAGGTATGCTCACTTGATCTTCTTAACTATGTATTTGCTTAAGAATAATGGGGATTAGGTCTGGGACGACGGTAGAAAGTAGAAATCTTTAGGTCTTTTCTGCATGCATAATTAAACCCTAAGTGCTAGTCCATAGAGGGATTTCCCACTCACAACACTCTCACTAGTTATCTAATTCAAATGTATATGTGAAAGTTTTCAAGTGTGTGCTATATATTGATTGCCAAGTATAAGTATGCAATATAACCTCAAAATACAATAGACAACATAAATATATGATGGATGATGTAAAATTGCAGTAAGATGACGGTTTATAAAAACCAATAGAGTTTTGTAACATCCACAAGAAATATCAATCATAATTGCATGAAAAGACAATGAAAAATCAACATTTATCCAACAAATCAATAAACACTTATTCCAAGCAATTTCTGAGTATGTTAGCTACGAGTTAGAGTGAATTATGCAGAAAAATGAAGCAAATTAGATGGATGTGGCAGTGTTTTGCAACAACAACAATAAAATTCGTAGATTAGGCTATGCTAGGGTTACAAAATGTTAGTAAAAACTTTAGAGAATAAAGTTTGAGAGTTTGTTTGATCAATTCCTTCACAAGAGCAATGAAACTAGTGCCTTTTGGGCTATGGAGTCATTTACAATATCAATAGAACTTGGAGAAATAATAATGATAATAATGTCCTAAGGATGATGAGATGAATTTGAGGTGCTAGCACCTTAGGGCCTCAAGCTTCAAGTCTCAAAAGATGAATTTGGCTAGAGAACAGGCTATTTTGGGCTCTGGTGAATTCTTGTTCTTCCTTAGACTCTTGAAATATATAGCAACAAGTTTCTAGAAAAAGACTCCTAAAGTGATAGCAGTTTAGGGCTTTAGGAGCCTACTCTAGACAAGATTTTCTCGATAATTTAAAGGGTGGAACGATCTAGATAGAGGAGGAAGCACCTTATGCTTCTCTCCTAGGGTTTTAGACAACCAATATCACAATATTCAATATGAACAAGTAAAATTTACCATAACGATTCAATGCATGAAATGAAATTGCAAAGTTTACTTACTCCACCAAGAATAATCAAGCATAAAACCCTATAAGTTGCAAAAATTTTCCACCAAAATAAGCCAAGAGACATCCAAAGCAAGTCCTCCAAGAGATAATGCACACTAGTAAAATCAACTAATGTTGCTAACAGGGAAAAAATTTCAGATCTAATCCTCTAGTGTGAGGAAGAGTTGTGATGAAAATGAATTGCCAAGAGGTGTATTTATATCACTTTCCTTGGCCTAAAATGTCAACTTAAAAATATAAGAGGGCCAACCTAAAAAATTTGCCCTTATAATTATAAATTTTAAAATTTACATCAAAATATCCCTTAAAAGGGTGACATCATGCCCTTCTAGGGTGACATTAGTCTCTCATAGTGAAACATTGAGGTGGAGAAGTGAAACGTCAGGCCTCCAAAGGCCGTCCATCATGCCACACATGCCAACCATCATGTCAAACCCTCCTCCATCAAACCATCAAGCCCTAAGGGACGTCATGGGCTAGTAGGGTGACGCCCAAGCCTCCAAAGTCTAACATCTAGGTGGAAAGAGGTAGGAGCTTGTCTCCTAGCCATGCCAAAGTGCTTCCAAAGGCAACAAACTCCTTCTTCAATGTGCAAATGGTGATCAAAATCCTGCCCCATACGTGGGGTATAACACCCATCCTTGGGCTCCAAAGCTCTCATGAAGGTCCGAACACAATCATCTCCTCATGAATACCTGTCCACTGGGAAAGGTCCTACAAAGAAAAATAGATGCGCCCTCTAAGGGTCCATGAGCCACAATAATTATGCCAAGTAAACAACATATAATAATGGAACCACCCAAACATGTGCATCAAACCCTCCTTTTCAAACTAAACAAATGCTCAAAGACCTTATACAATTTGTCAAATTTAGGTGTGGGTGGGGTGTCAAGGAATCCTATTGGGTCAGTCAATCCCCAAGTCAAAAGTGTTTCCCAAGGGAAACCTATCTAAGTCATGTGTGAGTATGAGATGGAGTGGGGTAAGACTTCTGGGTATGGGGTTTCATGACATACAAGGGCTCGTATTGTCTCATTTATGGGTGCCTTTGTTCAGGGCTAGCCACATCCTTTTCCTCTTTTTGTTTTTAAAGAATATTTTTCCAAGCCCTTTATTAGCCATTTATTTTGCATGTGTTTCTAAGTTGAAGACAATAAGGGGCACTAAAAAGGAAATGCATAGCCCACAAACACTCTACCTTGGAAAGAAACATTAATTAATTAGTTATTTTATTCATGGGTCCCTCACTTTTCTTATAGAGGCGTTTCATTGCTCTCGGGATCCTAGGGTGAGATTCTATTGCATGATGATTTTGCTAGGGCACCTCTAAGCCTAATGTCCCCTTCTTTCCATGAAATGAGGTACATGCCCTTCTTGGTCAATAAGCCCGAAAACCCAAAAGATGAGGAGACAAAATGGAAGAAGTATGGAAAGTGATAAGTATGATTGGGAATGGTACAATGACTCTTCAAGGAACCTCCTAGTAGCACCCCATTCCCAAGGGTGACCAACTTACAAGGACGTGATGATACCCACCAAGGTTAAATAAGGCAAAGGGTGATATTTCCAAGCAAATGTTCTGTAATCAAGAAAGGATTCTTTCCAGCATATTCAAATGCTTCAATTATTAAAGTGACACTTACCATGAAACCAAACTTATTACCTCATGAAGCAAGACCTGCTATCCTCTCGGGCTAGGCCGATGTGATGGATGTTGCTCTGCTGCTGGTGATGATCGATGGTGTAAGATAGGAGGGGCCCTGTGGAGCTTTATTAGTCAATCTGGCTCTCGACACTCCATGTTCACTACCAGTGGACCTCGAGACATGATCTCCTCAAATACCCCTAGTATGAGGGGGTAACATGTGACACAAACCTTGGTCAATGCCATTTTCTAGAATATTGTTAAAGTCTTCTACCATTCCATTGGCTTATGGATGGTAGGGACTGCTTGTGTGATGTTGTATCAAGAATTCCCATGTCAATGTTTCAATCATCTTATTCAAGAAGTGTCGAGTTTGATCATGTGTTAAGCTTTGTGGGAATTTGAACTTCGTGATTACAAGCTTTAAAATCAACCTGGTTAAGAACATGTAATTCCTCTTAAGAGGTCACAAGTTCAAATCTAGAGGGGGGTAGGGTATGTATACCTCCATAGACTTTACCAGTCAAATCGCTGGGCGAAGGGGGGTCCCTTGTCCCACAAACAAGGGGGTCTCATACACCAATTTGGTGTGGCTTGGCCATGACCTTAAAAATAGATTATTATTATTATTATTATTATTATTATATCCATTGACTAGTATGTGTTTGGTGCTGCTTTTGCTCATCTAGTTAGGTAATCAGTAGTGATTATTATCTACTTGGTTGTTATGTGTTGAGTGGAAGGATTAATGGGCCCTAACAAATCCAAAACCAATTTTTCAATTGGTTGAAGAGTTATTACCGGGTGCAACAATAGTTGATCCCTTCTGGATGACTTCCCCACTCTAGCATACATTACAATGCTTTGCACTTTCTTTGGCATTTTTTAATATTATCAGATGCCATAGTCCCACCTGCATAATTTTCTAGGAGGTTTCTTTACCTCCATAGTGTCCTTCCATGACCTTGCTATGGCATTCCCAAAGTATTCTCGGGTGTTCATGGGAGAGAATGCAACATTGGATTATTCCATCCGTGCCTAGCATGTATACTTTTCCAACAATAACTAGTAGTTTGATGCTTTGGAGATTAGTGGTTTATTTTTTACTGCCGTGAAGTCTTGTAGCATTGAACCTTTAGTGAGGAAGATTGTGATTCTTCCAGGTAGTCAGGCGTAACTTCTACCCTGAAGAGATCAAAATCTGGAGCTAATAATCCATGGATCCTTTCAATTCTTTGGATTTTATTCTAGATAGATGATCTTGGCCGACATTGTGCTTCCATGGCTTTATGATTACCCCAAAACTTCATCTCTGGAACAAGATGATCCAATGACAAATGCGTCCTTCTAGAACATGTTTGTTTACTAGGTATTTAAGCACTAAATGGTCTTTATAAAACTTGAAATTTCCTCCCAATAGGTAATGTCGAAATTTATGCAAGGCATACACCATTGCAAGATTTTCCATTCAGTTCTGGTATGATTGCATTTTGCTTGGAAAAGCGTATGTCTTGCGAAATAGATTGGGTGGTTGAGGTTTCATTTGGGTTGTACTAACATTGCTCCTAACATCATGCTTGAGGCATCTACATGAATGTTAAATTCAATGGATCAATATGGAAAAACAAGTATGGGAGTACTTATAAATTTTTTCTTTTAGGATGGGTTGAGGCCTCAACAAATCCCAAGACCTAGGACTAGGGGGCCCAACTCATTTTTTTGCCTAGCCTGACCAATCACAACTTATTATTCTCGTGGCTCAAGCTTTGACACAATTGGTTCTCCCTCGTGATTTCAAGCTCTTTGATTGGTTTGCATCTTTGACCCTATTTCTAGGAATGCGCTTGAAGGGGATGCTTTATTGATTGGTTAATTGGCGATATTTACTTTTCCCTTAATATCTTTGCATGAATGACACAATCTTGCTATCCACTCATGCTAGTCATGAATGACCCCTCTTTGATTGTTTGGCTTTGCATAGTTAGTTCATCAAGGTTGCTTTTGTTTATGATTACTTTATTGAAATTCTTGATTGACGATTGGTATGATCTTTGCTTATTTCTTCACATTGCACTATTCTTGTAGAAGGATAACTTAGCAGTCCGAAAAGATTTTGGCTACCAGAGATGTTGTTCTTGTAGAAGGATAACTTAGCAGTCCGAAAAGATTTTGGCTACCACAGATGTTGTAGTTCTTTTGTTTCATTGTGCACTCATGCATGAATTTGAGTTATTGCATTGTTTCCTTGGCGATTGGCATAAACATCCTTTGGTCGTAAGCCAAATGCATGAATTTTTATTGTTTATCTCTCGAAGTGTTGGTTTTCATCAAAAGAGGAGCGACTAACACTCGCCCCTTATTCATTTTTGCATCTTTCATGAGAATAGCCTTCGTTGAGTGGATGGTCAATGTTTAATTCGATTCTTTCACTAGGCCATTGATTAGTTACATGTGAAGGTTGATGAGCATGGAAGATATTGCAGGGGCTTGGTTGTCCTCGCTTAATATTGTTTGGCATGTTTATAGGTTTCTTATTCGTACTCACTCTCAAGTTACGCAAAGGTACAATGATGGTGCACCTCCCTTAAAGGGCACTCTTTAGAAAATTACGTGAATCATTTGAACATACTAGTTTGAAAGTTGACATCGTGTTGCACATGAATGCTCATGAATTTATAGTTGTTTGAGCTGCTTTGAGTTCAGTCAAGTGGTGAGACGGTTCTTATAATATTTGAAATTCTTGGGATTGCTTGTTATTGACGGGGAGAAATGTCACTTCATCAACATAGGGGTGAACTTGGGTGAGAAGTCCTAATCATAATTCACCCCTTGTGGAATAGGAAACACATCTGGTTTCTAGCCCCACTACCATTGCTGGTTTATTGTTTTACTGGTTGCAGTCCACCGTTTATGTTTTTTATAATGCAATAAATGAAATAGGGAACACATCCAGTTTCTAGCCCCACTACCATTGCTGGTTTATTGTTTTACCGGTTGCAGTTCACCGTTTATGTTTTTTATAATGCAATAAATGAAATAGGGAACACATCCAGTTTCTAGCCCAACTACCATTGCTGGTTTATTGTTTTACAGGTTGCAGTCCACCGTTTATCTTTTTATAATGCAATAAATGAAATGCATCTAATCTATCATACAAAATGCAGAGATGGACAATCAACTTGTTACATTACATTATGGCAGACAAGTATGACATGCCTCATAACAGAAAACTTCAACCTGCTCACATGAGCTGTTGAGGGAAGAGGCTGTACAGCTGCTAGTGGATTCAATTGTACATTGAATGCAAGTTGCCAAAAGTCGATCAGAACCCTACCAAATGCTCCTAATTGTCCGTTTCAATTCCTTATCACATACTTCCACTTGCTTTGAAAAAGATAGAAGATAAATAAAGTAGAGGCCAAAATAAGAATGGTTTTGCCCTGAGGTATTGCTATGCCAAGATTTCCCAGCCTTAGAGGAAGTGCAGGAAACCACAAGCACAATGATTCGACCAACTTTGATAACCTTGAAACAACTGAATTGTGCTTGGCACCTGTACAAATGTCAACGGTTTCAAAATGTTCTTTGCTTTCAGACGAAGCTTTGCTCATCTGTGAGAATTCAATTTCTCTGTTGTTTAGGGAACGATCTTTTGCTTGAGATGCTTCCTGTTCATGGCTGGAAGAAGGATGGGAAATACTTTGAACATATTTTGATTCTGGAAGCCTTGAAATTGATTTTCACATTAATGTGTATTATACGAAAACGTTAATATTGTTAATGTTGTCAATGTATGAAGAGTCTTGCCCTAACGATCACCATCCCCGAGACAACAACTACATTGCCAGGTAAACGAGAGAGTGGCATACAGTCAACGTTCCACGAGGAACTTTGGTCATACAATGCACATGAACCACATGCATATACTCGAGGAGGTCAATCCCTATTTCAGTCAAAATCTAAATCTCAATCGCAGAGCTTCCACCTGCTCTTCCCCCCACAAAAGGTTGATTTTATTTCTCATCAAATTGGGAGAGATTTGCTTTCTTTCCGACTTATGGAGAGTTAGCGAATCTAAGTATCAATCGTAGAGCTTCCACCCGCCCTTCCCCCCAAAAGGGTTGATTTTATTTCTTATCAAATTGGGAGAGATTTGCTTTTTTTATTTCCGAAATATGGAGAGTTAGCGAATTCCTCTCTTGGATTTGCCTGATACGTAAAAATTAGAGATTACTGGGTGGAATCAGTTTCAATTCTGTAGAACATCTTTGACAGAGTTTGGATTAGATGGGGGGAGGGGGAGAGGGAGAGGGGGTAGGGGAAGGCAAAGAGATTAAGGAGATGGTGAAAGTGCGAGTGCTGTGCCTGCATGGGTTCAGGACGAGTGGAAGCATTCTACAAAAGCAAGTTGGGAAATGGGAAAAGTCGGTGTTGGAGAGAATGGATCTCTGCTTTCCAGATGCACCTTTCCCTGCCCAAGGAAAATCAGACGTGGAAGAACATTTTCCTCCCCCTTACTATGAATGGTTTCAAATCAACTCCGTAAGTTCGTTCACCTTTATCACCTCCACCATCCCTTCCCAAATTCTAAAGTTTCAATCTTAAGAAGCGCTTTTTAATAATCCCATACTCTGATCTGTTGGTATTGTACAGCAATTTACAGAATATCAGAACATGGACGAATGCCTATCATTCATAGAAGAGTATATGATAAAAAATGGCCCCTTCCATGGTTTACTTGGATTTTCTCAGGTAGGTAGGTAGGCAATCTTATGCATTGAAAACAAACATGTGTTCTTGCACTTTCTATTTTGCATCATCATGTCATTATGATCAATCCTATTTTGTTCAGGGTGCGAAACTTTCCGCTGCTCTTCCAGGTCTCCAATCGAAGGTACTTTTTGAAGTTAGTTCTTTGCTCTAGAAAAATACGGCGTTTAATAGAACTAGAAAGAGGAGAGGGCATACATGGATGGATCCTCAACTTTGGCCTCTGTTTGACAGGGTTTAGCTCTCACCAGAGTACCGCCACTTCAATTTGTGATAATTGTTGGGGGTGCAAAGTTCAAAGCATTATTACATTCTAAGCAATCTGCTTATTCCTCTGCTATTGAATGTCCATCGCTGCATTTTCTAGGTACGCGGTTTCCCTTAGTTAGAACTTAGATTCATAAGCATATAGAATGGATTTCTCTTTTAAGCTGTATTGTGAACTTTTTCTCAAAATGGGTATATCATGCTATCTCAAGTACAATGCATTTTAAATAACAAAGCATCTTCTTTCCTGATCAATGATAATTAGGCTGCCATACTTAACTCTTTAATGTTTCATATTAAAATCTGAAGAATAAATAGATAGGATTTTTTTTATTATCCAACCATGTCAAAATGGTCTATAGGATTAAAAAGCTTGCATTGTAAACAGTTTATTTATACATCTAGTAGCAACATTTTTTGAATGGTCTGTTTCCAAATGTTCTCACAAAAGCAAGATTGAGGATTCCCACTACTAATGAATTTTAGCAAAAAATTCAATCAAGAACCCTAGATGATTCCCACAACTAAGGGATTTTGGCAAAATTTCAATAAAAGTGCACCATTAGTTCCCAGTGACTTCGCACATTTGATGAATGTTGGAAAAAAGCTCAATGAAAGTGCTCTAGGTGAGTACTCTCATGCACTGTTAGTGTTAGTGTAACTGAGTTCAACATAACTACTTGAAACAAACTACTTTTTTCTGTACCAATGGCAGTAGTCATATATAACCTCTGTCTAGTATCATGTTGATGCAAGGTATACTTTTGAATCTCTATATATTCCAACATTAGTAAAATGCTTATTACATGTAACTTGTAAGTTGCACAACTGATAATCCTATTACCTCAGTTTGTCATTTGCAATATTACGATACTCATATTCAGGTTGGAATTGGTTAGCCCCAAAATTATGACTTGGTTCAGAACCAGCTATTGACTCTATAAATGTCTCGGACGAATAAAAAATACGTAAAATATTCGAAATTTAATACACACACACAACAACAACAACATAAATCCAAACCATTAGACACCGAATATGTAAAGTTTGTGGATTTATATTGCATGTAAGGGTGCAAATAGAAAAATTTCATTGAGATACATAAACTACATGTTCTGAGATAGATAAAATCAAAGTTCTACGACAAAATGCATAAGCATTGAGAGCACAGCTGACTTTCTCCTGTTATTATCCTCCCACAATAGTCACATGCGACTTTCCCTGTGGACACAGCCATGCAATGGTTCTGTGGAGGATCTTGATGTACATTGTTGAGTATCCAGCCCAAGCAATGCATCCATTATACTTAAAACCTGTGTGGTAACAATGTGCCTAAGCTCATTACCAATGCATGCTTCCTCAGGCATTCTTTGATTCTTCTATACAAACGTTTAGTTTCTATGTTTTAATCTTGGAATCCCACAATTCCCAGCTCAAGAGGTGCAGGTGGAAGGGTGACATGGTCCTGTTTTGCAAATGTGCTGAAATGTTGAAAAAGTTGTTGAGTGTGCTGAAAGTTGAAAGCCACCCCAATTTTTCTTTTTCTTTGGGCAAGGTCTGATGGGTTTGATTCCATCACCAAACAACCTGAAATGGGGGTCTCCACTATAAGTTAATGGAAGTAAAATATAAGTAAAGGTAAATATCAATATTAACTTTCAAAGTTGTAAACAATTGTGAAAGGAGATCGATTGGATGACAAGACCTGGCTGACTAGACCAACTGGCAGGCAGCCTAGTCAGCCCTGTCGAACTCAGCTGAGTCACGTATGACTGGGCCAAGAGGTCAATTTTGGTCTAACTCCGCAGAGTCAATGGTCGACTTTTAGACAGTTTTGTTCAAAAACTTGTCAAACTTAGCCTAGTCAAGTTGACTTGTCTGAGTTTGATAACACTAGTGATTTGTAAATTCCTATGGAGTAAAACTCTCTTTGTTGTCTCATGTGCTAAGCAAGTTTCGATATGCACTAGAATAACAGGTTCCTTCAACTTTGTTCCAAAGTATGGATACATAGGAGACCCACATGAAATGAAAACCATTTGAAATGCATAGTTGTGGAGGGAGTTGCTTGAATACCCAAATGGCTGTGGGGAAGAGATTGATAATGTTGGGTTGCAAGCTGCCTTGGTTGTTTCAGTGAACATTGGCTATATTGACAGATGCTAGAAAGAAAGATATGGATACCCAGAGGTGACAAAATGTGATCTGCTGAACTATTGAAAATAGACATGAAAGCACATATTTGGTGAGTGCCAAATAGGGTCATCTGCTCTGTAATAGGACATGCCCTTAGGGGCCTATGTGTCTGTATCCTGCGTGTCGGACATGGACACAATAGGGCACGTGTCAGACACGCGTTTAGCATGTGTTCTATAATCGGGACACGATAGGGCATGTGTCGGACACGCGTTTGGAGACATGTGCCCTAATTGTGTCCTGATTTAAGGACACGTGTCATGCGAAAAAGGGACTCGTGGCCATTAAAAAAGCAATCCGACCCTCATTTGTTCACATTTTCTCATGCAGGTTGGAGCTCTGAGGTGTCTTGGTGTGCAATTTAGGGTTAAATTGTAGATTTGATTCCAAGTGCTGGGCAAGTGGATTTGTCGACCAGGCTTCAAGTTTTTTCCTACAACAGTTTGTTTTCTTCCTTGTTTCACAGAAATCATGGCTCAATCTGCAAGGGAAGCTGGAAAAAGTCAAAGGAAAGGGAGGAATGCCACTGTTGATGCTATCCCCCCTCCTTCAACTTCATCACCTTCTGTTAGTGTCCCATCAGTTGCAAGTGGAGCTTCTAATGCTGGAAAAAACATTTCTGTAGCAAAACAACAGGCTCAAGAGAGCGAATATCCATTATGGAAGTATGTTACAAGACATCAAGGGCCCGGGGCCAAGTTAAAGTGGGGAGGGAATGTTCTTTGGACATGTGGTTTTTTCCATACTCAATTTAAGAGAACCTATTACCAAGTTAAGGGCCATTTGTTGGGGCAGCCTTGTGGACTTGGACCATGTAAATCAGTGAGTGTATCCAAACGAAGAGAAATGGAAAGAGAGGACAATGTTGGCTTGGGAAAGGTGGCAGCAGCAAGTAAGAAAAATAAAAATGAGGATCCTCTTCCATTCTTGAGGAACTCATCTAGAAAATTTCAATTTGGGAGTGGGAGTGCAACTCAACAAGCAAGAAATAGGGCAGCTGGTCCAATGGACAAGATATTTTAGAAAGAGAAGCGAGATGAGCTTGATCTTACCATTGTTTTTTTTTCTATCTCAACTTCATTTCATTCAATGTTTCACAGTCTCCTTTGTTTATTGAGATGTGTTGAGCTCTACTTGATTAGGGTCTAACCAGATATGTGTCTCCTAGTTTAGAGAGGCTTAGAATCACATTGTTGGTTAAGGTAGAGAAGGAGGTGGATAAAATCCTAGAGCCTATTAAATCATCATGGCCCTCATTCGGTGTTAGTGTTGTTTCCGATGGCTGGACAAATGTAGCACACCATCCACTCATCAATTTCATGGCATCTTCCCTGAATGGATCAATTTTCTTGAAAGCGGTGGATGCTCTTGGAAAATACAAGGATGCACAATATGTGGTTGAGTTGTTCATTAAAGTTATTGAATATGTAGGTGTTGATTCTGGTGTGCAAATTATTACAGATAATGCAACTATTTGCAAGGTCGTTGGCATGATTGTGGACGCTAAATATCCACAAATATTTTGGACACCTTGCATTGTTCATTCTTTGAATTTAGCACTTAAATATATTGCTTTGGATGCAACATGGATGGGAAGTCTTATTGAGGATGCACGCCATATCCGCAATTTTGTACAAAACCATACCAATGCCTGCATAATCTATAAACACTATACACATCTATCATTGTTGAATATTGCAGATACTCGGTTTGCCTCCTCATTCATCATACTTAAGAGGTTGAGAGAGGTCAAGACCGCTCTTGGGTACATGGTTATTTCATAGTTTTGGTCTTTGTGGAGAAAGACAGATCAAACTTCTTCAAAAAAGGTCAAGGATATAGTGTTAGATGATGGTTGGTGGGAGAGGGTAGATCTTACCATTACGATCATGGACCCTATCATCTCTTTGTTTGTAGACACAAACCAACCCATCCTAGGAGAGGTTTATGAGGGGTGGGATAACATGATTGAGTCCATGAAGACCGTTGTTTTGTAGCATGAATGCCCTGAGTATGGGACATCAACAAAGACTTTATTCACCACCATACATGATATTCTTATCAACATGTGGGATAAGAATAACACACCTTTTCATTGCTTGGCTCACTTGTTGAATCCCAAATACTATAGTAATGATTGGCTCAATGGTGGACCTTCAAGTATATTCACTCTTTGCATGGATGGTGAGATTTCACAGGGGAGGAAGGATGCATTTAGATGGATATACCATGATAGAGCATCCCTTGATGAGGTGGAAGAGGGATTTGTAGAGTTTTCCACTGGAATTGGGAGATTTGGAGGCTATGATGTGCCCAGAGACAAGGGGGCTAAGACACCCTGTGCTTGGTGGGAAATTCACGGGGAAACATGCCTTCTTCTACAACAATTATCCATGAGGATCCTCTCTCAAGTTACTTCATCCTCTTGTTGCGAGAGGAATTGGAGCACATATGGGAATTCATATAGTTTGAAGAAGAGCAAGCTTGAGCGGTCTGTTAAATTGGCAGCATCGACAGTCATTCTCCAATGAGAGGCCATATGGGCCACCCTGAGGCTAGCCAGGGAGATTTGGAGAATCAACCAGTCTTGTGAGGTATTGACAAAAGCCAGGGGGAACGTACAACCTCTATGAGTCAAACCAAAAGTCAGGACGAACGATATGCTATGTGAGTCTAATCCAAAAGTCAGGGGGAACATACAAGCTCTGTGAGCATAGATAGTCTAGTGCAAAATTCAGGGGGAACGTACAACCTCTGTGAGCATAGACAGACTAGTGCAAAAGTCAGGGGGAACGTACAACCTTTGTGAGCCTAGTCAAGCCTTGTGAGCCATGAGAAAAAGTCAAGGCATCTAGCAAAAGTTAGGTTGAATATAAAATTCCTATGAGTTAGAAACAAATGATATTCCTAATATTGCAAATGATATAAATGTATTGATCTAGTGCGTTGGCACGTGTAACATTATCTACCATGAAGAGAATTTTGAATTGCCTTGTAAAGAGTCGAATTGTAACTGAAGTCTTAAGTCTAGTTCTATTTTAGAACTAAAGTGTAATGTTGAGTTGTAACTGAAGTCTCAAGTCTAGTTTTATTTTAGAACTAAAGTGTAATGCTGAGTTGTAACTGAAGTCTTAAGTCTAGTTCTATTTTAGAACTAAAGTGTAATGTTGAGTTGTAACTGAAGTCTTAAGTCTAGTTCTATTTTCGAACTAAAGTGTAATGTTGAGTTGTAACTGAAGTCTCAAGTCTAGTTCTATTTTCGAACTAAAGTATACCAGTCTCAAGTCTAGTTCTATTTTCGAACTAGAGTATACCAGTCTCAAGTCTAGTTCGAACTAAAGTATGAAGCTGAGTTATGATTAAAGCATGCAAACAAGTTACTATTTCGAGCCTCTCCTCTTCAGCCTATATAAGCAGAGGTCGACCCCTCTCTTCAACACAGTTTTGATATGCAGGTTAAGGGAGAAGCAATAGAGGAGTATATCAGTGATAAAGAGGCAGCATACCAAAGCAACATATCAGTGCTGTATATCAGCAATAGAGGCTGCATATCAGAGGCATATATCGACAACATATCAGTGTTTTATATCAACAATAGAGGCAACATATTAGAGGTGTATTTCAGCAAGGTCTTTTAGGTCTTTGTTAGGTCAGAGTCATCTTGGAAAGCTCTTTAAGAGCAAAACATTCATGGTGGATATTTGTAAGTGATCATACATTATTAATGCAATAAAGGAATATCGTTTGCTGGGGTTTTTCTCCCTGTACAAGGTTTCCCCAGGGTATATGTGTTGTTGATGTGCATGCTTACTTATCTACATAGTTATTGCTATTCGGTTATGATTTGGTATTGTTGAAGTGTATTAAGCTGGAATGAAAGTGTTTAAGAAAATAAAAGAATTAATCCGCATAATAAATCAAGCTCATAACTTTAACATGGTATTAGAGCTTAGGGTGTGTTAAACGTGTTGAAGTGCAACAACAGGTACACACAGATCCAAGCTAGTTTGATTAAGTTTTCAGTGTGAAGTCCATAGCATCCTCCATTTTAGTCAGGGTTGAGGATAGGCTCGAAGGAGTTACCAACTTCAATGCGTGGAAGCTCCGGATAAAAAATATCTTGCAGGAGCATAATCTTGAGCAGTATGTGACCACAATGGTGGAGGAACCCACGAATAATGCAGGAAGAGCGACCTTTAGGAAGAGTCAAGCAAAGGCCAAGTGAATCATCTTTGACTCAGTCAAAGACAGTATAATGCCTGCAATGACTTCGTTAATGACTGCCAAGGACTGTATGGATACCTTGGTGAATCTGTATGAGAAACAGGCTCCAAGTCAGAATAGGACACTTAAGCACAAGCTTAAGTATTTGAAGTTGGAGAAAGGTGAATTAGTGGCATCTTTCTGTTCCAGGATCACCCAGATTAGAGATCAGCTTTTGGTCATAGGGGTGACAGTGGACGATGATGATTTAGTGCAGGCCATTTTTGATGGTCTTCCTTCTTCATGGGAGACCTTCTTATCCAGTATAAGTGGGAGAGAGATTCAGCCCACGTTTGAGAGGTTATGGTATGATTGCCTCCGGGAGGAGAGTTGCACAGCTATCAGGAGCGAGCCAATAAAAGAAGAGCACTCAACCTTCAGCATCAAGATTCAAGGGAAAGAAGAAAGGCACTTTCTAGAAATGCTCTCAGAGGAAGCCAAACACCAAAGGTACATTCAAAGGCAAGAATATTGATACATCTAAGATTGAATGATTTGGTTGTAATAAGTTGGGTCATTTTGCTAAAGATTGTTGGTTTAGAAAGAAATATCCTAGGAAAGGGAAACATCATGCCTCAACAGTTGAGGATGATGAATCCAAAAGAAATCAGAAAAGTCCTTCTAATGAGAATGAAAATAGAAAAGAATATTACTTGGTTTCTGCCTTATCTAGTTCAGTTTTCATGGGGCCGAAAACTTGGTTAGTAGACAATGGTGCATCAAAGCACATGACAGGGTTCAAGGAGATCCTCTCAGATTTCGAGACAAAATCTTTTGCAGAGCATGTTGAGCTTGGGGATGACAAATGTTACAAGATAGAGGGAGTAGGCTCTATCTCCTTCAGATTGGAATTTGGGGCTAGACTTCATGTTGATGAAGTATTATATGTTCCAGGGCTCAAGAAGAATCTACTATTAGTTGCAACCCTTGAGGACAATGGATATTGGGTGATCTTAAAGGACAGGAAGGCACTACTATGGGCTAAAGGTAGCCACCTAAGTACAACAGAACCCACTAGAACTCGCAGTGGAGGATTGTACGTCGTGTCAGGACAGTCAGTTCAAGCATTGGCTCATGATGCGACTAGCTCCAGTGACTTGTGGCACAGAAGACTTGGACATCTTCATTACAAAGCTCTTCCAGATCTACAGAACATGGTATGTGGCATGCCCTCTATTTCTCTTAGTAAAAATGAAATTTGTAAGGGATGCATGCTAGGTAAAAATATAAAGAAAGCATTTCCTAACAGTGACAACAAAGCTCAGGGCATTTTAGATCTGGTTCATTCTGATGTATGTGATCCCATGTCATATACCTCACTCAGTGGTTGTTTGTACTATGTCATTTTTATTGATGATTACTCAAGAAAATGTTGGATATATTTCCTTAAAGCTAAAAGTGACACATTTGATAAATTCAAAGAGTATAAAGCCTTTATTGAAAAGCAGACAGGGAAACACATCAGAATCCTTAGAATAGACAATGGATGAGAGTTTGAATCTCTTCAGTTTGAGGATTTCTGCAAGTCAGCAAGAATCAAGAGACAGTTGACCGTGCCATATAACCCTCAGCAAAATGGAGTTGTTGAGAGGAAAAACAGGACAATTTGTGAGGCAACGAAAGCAATGATGTTTGACCAGGATCTGCCAAATTATTTATGGGAAGAGGCTACCTCCACTGCCGTGTATATTCAGAACAAGTGTCCACATGCTATCTTGAAGGACAAGACTCCTGAAGAGGTCTTCTCAGGGATCAAACCTGAAGTAGGGCATCGAAGGATATTTATTATTTGGGTGTCCTGTGTATATTCACGTCCCTAAGGAAAAGAGGACAAAGATGGAACCCTCAGGCAAGAAAGGGGTTTTTGTGGGGTACAGTGAGAACTCCAAGGCTTATAGGATTTATGTACCAGGTCAAAGGCAAATAGAGGTAAGCAGAGATGTGAATGTCCATGAGGAAGCCGCATTTAAGAAATCCAGAGAGCTTCAGCAGGAATCAGAAGCAGTTCAACCAGCTTCACCCTCTTCTGAAAATGAAGAGTCAGATGATCAAAGGGAGGAACCTCGTGATGGGCCAAGTAATGAGCCCCCTAGAACCTGCTGAAGTGTTAGAAAGAACTCTTGAAGAACCTCCAACCAAAAGGAAGCCAGGGTGGCTTAAAGAAATAATGCAAGAAGCAGAAAGGATAGTTGCTCCCAAAGGAACTTTCAGGGAAAGGAAGAGGCCTCATAGGTTTGGAGGCTATGTTGCACTGATGAGCAACATTAGTGATGCCGAACCTTCTTCATTTGAAGAAGCATATAAATTACAAGTATGGAAGGATGCCATGCTTGAGGAATACAGGTCTATTATAAAGAACAATGTTTGGGACATTGTGTCGAGGCCAAAAGACAAATCAGTGGTTTCTTCCAAATGGATCTATAAGATCAAACATGCAGTTGATGGAAGTGTGGAAAAGTTCAAAGCAAGATTTGTAGCCAGAGGCTTCACTCAGAAAGAAGGAATCGACTACGAAGAGACTTTTGCCCCTGTAGCCAGGTATACCTCCATTCAAACTATTATTGCTTTAGCTCCCGTTCTTGGTTGGAAGCTACATTAGATGGATGTAAAAACAACATTCTTGAATGGAAAGATTGAACAGGAGGTCTTTGTGGAACAACTAGATGGTTTTGTACTGCATAACAAAGGCACTCATGTATGCAAGCTAAGGAAGGCCTTGTATGGTCTTAAGCAGGCTCCCAGAGTTTGGTATGACAGGATTGATGGCTTTCTTAAAAGCCTGGGATTTCAGAAAAGTGATGCTGATGCAAATCTGTACTTCAAGGTAAGAGGGAACCAACCTGTTATACTAATCCTGTATGTTGATGATCTCTTTCTAACAGGAGATGAAGGGCTAATAGCCTGGTGTAAGAGGGAGCTAACCTCATAATTCGAGATGAAAGACTTAGGCTTGATGCATTATTTCCTAGGATTGGAAGTGTGGCAAAGACAGGGAGAGATATTTCTGGCACAAGGAAAATACACAGTGGATGTACTAAAGAGGTTTGGTATGATGGATTGCAAATCCATGTCTACCCCGATGGTTACCAACTTGAGGAAGCTGCATGATTCTGATACAGGTTCAGATTTGGTGGATCCCACCATGTATAGGCAACTGATTGGATCATTGATGTACATGATCCACAATAGGCCAGATATATGCTACACAATGATTGCAATGAGTCAGTTCATGACTGAATCAAGACAGAGACACTAGGTGGCAACAAAGCACATCTTGAGATATCTCAGAGGGACCATTACTTATGGTCTAAGATATACATCCAGTGGTGGTTTATTTTTTGCATGGGTATGCATATGCTGACTGGACAAGAAGCCCAGTGGATCAGAAGAGTACTTCCGGATACTGCTTCAGTTTATGATCCGCTATGATCTCTTGGTCAAGCTGGAAGCAGGGATCCATTGCACAGAGTACAGTAGAGGCTGAGTACATTGCAGCAAGTGATGCTAACAAGGAAGCAATATGTCTCAGAAAATTGGTTTCTGGGTTGTTTGGTGACAAGCTCGAGACGACGGTGGTTCACTGTGATAATCAAAGTTGCATAAAATTGATAGAGAACCCGGTATTTCACGATAGGTCAAAACATATTGACATGAGGTACCACTACATCCGAGACTTGGTCCAGAGAAAAACTGTAAAGTTACAGTACATAGCCACGAGCGAGCAGGTAGCTGATATCCCGACCAAGCCTCTGACCTTGAGACAGTTTGTGCAGTTGAGAGGCAAGCTTGGTGTGGCTGAGAATGACTTCCTCGCTGAGAGGTAGTGTTAAATTTGGCAGCATCGATAGTCATTCTCCAATGAGAGGCCATATGGGCCACCCTGAGGCTAGCCAGGGAGATTTGGAGAATCAACCAATCTTGTGAGGTATTGACAAAAGCTAGGGGGAACGTACAACCTCTGTGAGCCAAACCAAAAGTCAGGACGAACGAGATGCTATGTGAGTCTAATGCAAAAGTCAGGGGGAACGTACAACCTCTGTGAGCATAGACAGTCTAGTGCAAAAGTCAGGGGGAACGTACAACC
>JASDQU010099745.1:450528-496992 GCA_032191745.1 Picea mariana
AGAACTAAAGTGTAATGCTGAGTTGTAACTGAAGTCTTAAGTCTAGTTCTATTTTAGAACTAAAGTGTAATGCTGAGTTGTAACTGAAGTCTTAAGTCTAGTTCTATTTTAGAACTAAAGTGTAATGCTGAGTTGTAACTGAAGTCTTAAGTCTAGTTCTATTTTTAAACTAAAGTGTAATGTTGAGTTGTAACTGAAGTCTCAAGTCTATTTCTATTTTCGAACTAAAGTATACCAGTCTCAAGTCTAGTTCTATTTTCGAACTAGAGTATACCAGTCTCAAGTCTAGTTCGAACTAAAGTATGAAGTTGAGTTATGATTAAAGCATGCAAACAAGTTACTATTTCGAGCCTCTCCTCTTCTCCTCTTCAGCCTATATAAGCAGAGGTCGACCCCTCTCTTCAACATAGTTTTGATATGCAGGTTAAGGGAGAAGCAATAGAGTATATCAGTGATAAAGAGGTAGCATACCAAAGCAACATATCAGTGCTGTATATCAGCAATAGAGGCTGCATATCATAGGCATATATCAACAACATATCAGTGCTGTATATCAACAATAGAGGCAGCATATTAGAGGTGTATTTCAGCAAGGTCTTTTAGGTCTTTGTCCGGTCAGAGTCATCTTGGAAAGCTCTTTAAGAGCAGAACATTCATGGTGGATATTTGTAAGTGATCATACATTATCAATGCAATAAAGGAATATCGTTTGCTGGGGTTTTTCTCCCTGTACAAGGTTTCCCTAGGGTATATGTGTTGTTGATGTGCATGCTTACTTATCTACATAGTTATTGCTATTCGGTTATGATTTGTTATTGTTGAAGCGTATAAAGCTGGAATCAAAGTGTTGAAGAAAATAAAAGAATTAATCCGCATAATAAATCAAGCTCATAATTTAACACGGTCTAGGGTAGAGACAATGGTGTATGTGCACACCAATCTCCGTCTTATTTACAGGCAGAGGGAGGAGTGGTTGAAGGGAAAGACAAATATTTGTGATGTGTTTCCTAATGATATGGGTTTGGAAAACAGTGTTGAGTTGGCATTAGCCAACTTAAAACTTAATGAACTAGTGCTAGAGCCGATCACTTTTGATGATGGTGATCCTTTTGAGGGGTCATCCTCCACACCAACAAATGCATAGATTGGATTGGATATAGAGGAGGATGATAATGATGGAGGAGAGAGCAGTGGTAGTGATGTTGATTTTGATGATTATGGCATGGAGGACTACTGGCAGTCACGATTTATGAACTATGAGATTCTTCCATCTATGGTTCTAGTATCTACCCTATTTTGTATTTACCATTGGCATTCCCACCTATAGTATTAGTGACTTTGACTCAGTATCTATGTACATTGTAATGCATTTTGATTTTGATGACTTAATGAGAAAGTTGCAGCTTATGGTTCTAATTTCTTGTGTGTTTGTCATTTCATTATCATTGATGTAGTATTAGTAAGTAGTAACTAATTGTATGATTGAATCTGTATCATGTAAATGTTCTAGTTTCTAACAAAATTTGAATCTATAGTCTATATTTCATTTTTGTTTGTGTAATTTTCAATTATTTTACTCTATATATATATATATATATAAACCATGTCCTCCGTGTCTTGTTTCCAGGGTCGCCTTGTCTCGTGTCGGACACTCGTATCTTTGTGTCCTCCGTGTCCCGTGTCCCGTGTCCGGTGACTTAGGCCATTTGAGATAATGTCTACAAATAGTGAAGAGAAAAAGAAAAGGCTTTTTCCAGCCTATAGTCCCGTTACCTAAGAGTGGGTATCAGAATACATAAAGACAAGAATATCTGTAAGAGTAGATAGTCCCAGTGGTGTAAGAAATTTAGCTCCTGAGTCTTGCTAAATGCAATAGTGAGTCAAAATCTTGATGCACATCGTGCTGATGTTTCCCTTATCCAATGTTTAACACTACTGCCGCCTCGAGGCCTTTGGAATTTTGTTATGACTCCTTGCTAGAAGTATATCTTCTTTGCCCTTAATACAATGCAATACTAGTAATAGCTGCCAATATTCTAGAACTGCATCAGTAAACTCATAATGGTAAAAAGAACAGCCACAAAGTTAACCAGCAGATTCCTTATTACTAGAAATAGTAATTTTATTAACAACAACAGTAATAGTAATTTTATTTCCTCGGAGGTCACAGGGTCAAATCTAAAGGAGGGTAGGGTATGTATACCTCCATAGACTTTAGCAGTCAAATCGCTGTGCGGAGGGGGTCCCTTGTCCCACAAACAAGGAGGTCTCATACACCAAATGGTGTCTAGCTTGGCCATGACCTTAAAAATAGATTATTATTATTATTGGTAGGAAAGAAACTTTCCTGAGGAGGTTGGAATGCCAACTCATAATCGGCAATCTCTAATCAAGGTATGGTCACCAAGCTTAGCCTTGAAACAAACCCACAAGATCCCTCAAAACCCTAACTTGACCTAATCTAAGCATGAAAACCTATTTAAAGTTACCTTTGCCCTTTACGGCATAATGCCTTTTGCACAGGATAAAGTAACTTAACATAGTAATGACTTTATAGATTAAAAGTTACTTTATTCCACTAACCTTTGGTAATGATCCTTAATACACATACTAGCCCGCCTAATACAAAAATGGGCTTTTTATTTATTTATTCACTCAATTCTGGCATTTCTTCTTAACTTGGAACAACACGGAAATCTTCGGATATCGTAACACTTAGCTTCTTGAAAATCCTCATGTTAAAATTATTGTTCTTTTGCCCAATGTTCTTATTGTTATAGTCTATTTTGTATGTTTTTCTCCTATGTCTAAGTAGGTAGGTTGCTTCCACCAACCTATTGCTGCAGGATGACAGGTGGATAATAGTATTGGACAGAGCCAAATACATTGTAGTTACAGTTTACTTAAGGAACAAGTTTATTACAAGCTACCATGTTTGCATTCTTTTCAGCATATTCTCCGTGTGAAGTGATCAAAATGTCTGCAATTCAAAAGCAAATCTTTTAAGATTCAACAGTGAAACCCTTCGGCATGGATCCTGACTTCATGATATTTTTTATATGAAACATAGGACGCACATATTCATCATAATGTGGTGAGGAAATTGAATGTCTTTGTTTGGTCCAAAGACACTGAAACCCTTTCCTTGCAATGCATTCAGTACATCGAATGTGTCCTATTAAACATGTATGGTTTCAAATCATTATTTTTGGCTAAATTACGGTATGGTACTGATAAGATTCTTAATGTTTTTAGCAAGGTTCTTTAACAATTATTTTGGAAACATTGAACATGGATTTAAACAATTTTAGCAATTTCCTACAGATTTGTGTACAGAGATAGGCGAAATCATAAATTGATTTATCCAAATTTATTGGCTAGTATTAAGTGGTCCTTAGACATATTGGTTTCTAGTTATGTTAGGTACATGTTCTTTTTATTCTTTTTCTTTATTTTCGGAATTTGGGCCAAGTACTTGGGATTCTGCTCCCAATGTGCTCTCGTGCACCTTGTGTGCATCTCTAGCACCCACCCAAAACCAACCGTCAATCCGTATGCACATTCCTCCCTCCATCACCTGCATTCATAAGTTACTTTGTGTTCCCTATAGGTGGTTTTCTAACCTCCATCATGATATTATGGTATTTCATTTCCTCATAGTGTAAATGTAAACTAACAAAATGGTGCCTAAGATATTTTCTTCCTTTCTGCTTTAGTGTTTATTTTTTTAACACCATTCAGAAAGCAATAAGCAGACACTTTACTTAAATTTGAATCTAGTCTATCGTTTGCTTCTAGTGACCTGCATCAGGTTATACTCATTATTAGCAGATTGAATATTGCTTCAGGTGATAAGGATTTTCTTAAGCCATATGGAGAGGAGCTCCTGAAATCATTTGTTGATCCTTTTGTCATCAGGCATCCAATGGGGCACACGGTACCCAGATTAGGTGCGATTACAAATCTCAATTTTCAAGAAATTGTGTGAAATTTTACATACTTTTCAATCTTTATAATCATCAACTTTTGGTATGGAAGGAAATAGATCTAAATTCGCTGGCATACAATGGCTATATCTGGAAAAAGGACACAGACATATTTAACAATCTGCTGATGCATGGATGGTTGGCAGATAAAGAGGGAGTTAAGGCCATCAATTCCTTTTTGGATAGAGTAGAAGAGTCTATCACCACAAAAGCTGGCAATGCAATCGGCTATCTAAATTCAACTGAGCAAAGTGAGAAAATAGAGCTTGAAGAAGAAAGTCACTGAAGGTGATGGAAATGTTTCCTTAAATCTTCAATGTCATGTGTAACTTAATATCTTAAATTCATTTCAAATAGATTAAAGTTTCATGATGAAAGCAGTCCGATGATTACAAATCACACAATCATTATAACAAATATTTCAGTTTTTGCCTCACTGGGACATAAGGAACAGTGCCATTGTTGTCACACTATTTTTTAGTTTTTATATATTGTACTTGAATAAATCGCTTGGAAGACATTTTTTTTTGGTAAATGAAAATCTGTCCCAAACTGATAATGATATTCATCAGTAATGGGGTATATTCTATGGAATTGATTTGTCCTTTGAATTTCCTTCCCACCAAATGAAAATATTTCAATTTCAATGCAGTTTCATCTCATGAAAACAGGTTATGTCGTATGGTTAAATGTCATTAGATCCAGCAAAGACCACCTTTGAGGAACTCAGAACTATTGTGTCAGATTTTTGGATATAAATGCCATATGAATTCAAAGCATTTTGTGAAAATAAAAAAAGCACTAAGAGTACTAGACTAAGGATTGGTTTGTAGAGACCTATCTCTAAGCTTGAATATATTTAGGGCGATTTTGCATAGGCTTAAATCAAGATAAATTGCATTTGGAATTTGTTTGATTCTGCATAGCATTCCGTTATTAGATTCTATTAAATTAAAGTCAAGTAAATTTTACTAAATACTGAAGATTTTAGCTGGTCTCTTAAGGTTGCTCCTGAGGTATTTTAGCTAAAATATTTAAGTTGCTTCTGGCTATTACAATGTAACTTAATATGGGATAGCGGTCTTTGCAAAATGATCCTGGGATTAAACTCGAGTAAAGTTATCATATTCTTTAAGAAAAGGAGAAATTTTTTTTCTTGTCAAATTTAGTTCGAGTTCAGCAGTCCTGTGTTTGAATGGGCAAATACTATGATAAAATGCATCTTCATTTAATGAGTGGTAGGAAATGATTCGAAGTAGACTTCTTTTGATGTTTTTGGCTTCGACTGTTTTTTAATTAAAACCAAATGAAACTGTCGTTGGAAGTGTTTCTATCGAGAACTGACTGGTAAAATATATTTGTGGATCCACTATTAATTAACTTATTGATTTACTTGTTTCTGTTCTTTTTTTCAGATGAAAAAGAGTACTTATATGCGGCTTAGTAGCCTGACAGCATATATTTCAATACATGTTCACTGTAACATTCCATAGTGTAGCTGTAGACAGGAGCAGGAGCTTCTAATTCTAGTACAAGTTCAAGATCAAACAGGTGTCTAGTGAGGACTCTTCATGAGAACAGTACCCCTCACTTGAGAAATATGCAAAACTTTCATAGCTTTTTGATGGCTGCTCATACAGAAAATTTCACCTCCACACTTACTATATCTCAAAAAATTTACCTAGAAGGTACTGTGGAGATTCCCCCCACGATGTGATCTATCTGTAGTGTCCCTGGGGCCATGTGCATTGCTTCTTTTGCTAGCTGATCTACTTCATGGTTCAGCTCATTGTAGATGTGCGTGAAAGAGATTTTCGGATCTTTTGAGCTCTTTTCCCTTGCTGCTCTCACACTTGTGTTGACCCCTGAAGCCAGCTGTAGTGAGTTTTGAATCTCTATATAAATCCAGGTCTCTAATTCTAGTATCCCAGGCCAATTCAAGAAATGTGCTGTCTACTAGAAGTTCAGCTCTGTTGTTTGTGGCCCTTTTGATTCCTATCTTGTACTTTATTTTATCTTGGTTTGGAAGAAAGAGCTAGGCCCCCGTGACTCGACTGTTGGGTTGTTATATTATTTGCAGTGAACACATAGTCAATTGACTGGCTAGTCGAGGTGGATTGACTGGGTGAATGTTCGACTAGACGTATAAGTCGAGTTGATGGTTGAGTCGAAGGTCGAAGTGATCGACTGGAAGGTCAAGAGGTCGTTCGACAGGAGGTTGAGTGGCAACCAATTGAAGACCGACTAAAGGTCAATTGACGGTCGACTGGTTCATATTCAACTGAAGTTCGACGGGTAGTCGACTATAACAAAATCTCGAGATTCATGGGATTGCACCCAATCATATGCATGGATCTATAATTGTTTTTGGGAACCATGAATTAGGGTTTTGCATAAAGTAAAACCTATAAATATGGCATCATGTAATACTGTAAAGGGTTATGCTTAGAAATCTTAAATGTTCAAACTCTCGGATCTGAGAGATATGTAATGGTCATGTAGATTAAGTCGAATTGGTTGCAGGGTTGTTCTTGTGTAAAGTAAGAGAGTAGGATGATGAATGTGTCTTAGGTGTAGACCAAGGTTAGTCATGTACTTTTTATTCTATGAATGAATAAGACAACAAGAGAGCATGAGACACTCAAGGAATGCTGGTTAAGGGTTTCCAGGGTAAAATCTTTGTGTAGAGTGTGTTTGTCATTGTTGATTTTCTGTTTAAATTTATCTTCTCTTTCCTAGTTGGTTTAGTGTGAGTATTATTTCTCTACAAGTGGTATCAAAGCTCGTTTGTTGCTTTGGACAAGTCATACCAAAGCAAGGTTAAGCAGATCTTGGATCTGATCTAAACATATGTCCAGTAGGAGTTGTATGTCAATGATCTTTAATTTGTGTTTGAAAGAATGACAAGCAGTTCGAGGGTGGAGATTGAAATATGGTCGAAAGTTTTCCCGACTGTAATTTAGAAGTCGATTTCTGTGGACATTGGATCTATGGAAAACAAAATCATGTTAGATTCCCATTTGGAGCTACAAGGGAAAATGAGATTTTGGAATTAATACATAGTGATGTGTTTGGGCCTCTACCGGTCCCTTCACTAGAATAATCTCTATATTATGTCTCCTTCATAGACGATTTCTCCAGGAAGACATGGCTATATTTCCTGAGGAAGAAATTAGAGGTTTTCGAGAAGTTCAAAGAGCTTAAATAGCTTGTGGAAAGCCAGACATATAAGAAGATCAAGGCACTAAAAACTGACAATGGAGGTGAGTTCCGTGGTAAGGATTTTGAGTAGTTCTGCAAGCAATGTGGCATAGCACGCCAAAATAACACACCATATACCCCACAACAAAATGGAGTTGCTGAAAGAATGAACATGATGTTGATGGAAAAGGCAAGGAGCATGCTTAGTGGTGTCAAGCCCGCACAAGAATTCTGAGCAGAGGCAATCAACACTTCAAAATATTTAGTAAATAGGTCTCCTTCATCAGTGCTGGTAGACTTGACTCCACATGAGGTATGGTTTAGTAAAAAGCCTTCGCTTTCACATTTCAGAGTCTTTGGCTATGATGCATTTATGCATGTTCCCAAGGAAAAGAGGAACACACTGGACAATAAGGTAGTCAAGTGTATTTTCATTGGCTACAAGGATGGAATGAAATGATATAAGATATGGGATATGATACCTTGTTTTCAAGAGATATGATACCTTTTGGATCATATATTATTGGAAGACTAGAAGCACTCTAGTTGCATTTTGAGAGAAAATTTAGAGATTGATTCAAGATGAATTGGGTTTTGGAGAATTTTGTTCAAAGAACATTGAATGTCCTTGAAGGTTTATTTATGAAATTTTAGTCACAAATCAATTGTGACAACCTTTATGGAACCATAAAACCACCAAAGATTTGGGAGGATGATCTTCTTGGAAACTCCATCCTCAAAAATCAAGATCTTAAAGAAATATGCCCTGGTGACTTCACTAAAAAGATCTCAGAATTTCAAGAAGATGTATATGAAGACTCCTCTAAGGAAATTTTCTGATGATATCAAGAGATTTCACCTCCTCCATCAATAAAAATTGTTCAAGGAACAATGAAAGGGGAAGGTATCCAAAGAAAGAAAAGGTTGCACATAAGCCCACTCAATTTGCAAGGAGAAGTTCACCCCTTGCCAGATATTTCCATGGACAAATTTTCAACATTTTGCAGGAATGTTTCAGAAGATGAAAAGAAAAATTTGATAAATTTGACAGTTCTTGTGAAATTTTTAATGTGGCTCAAAATGATGTTGCATGACAGCTATTTATCTTGAGTTTAAAAGAATATGTCAGTGAATGGTTTTAATCATTGTTGCCTGGAACCATCACTAGTTGGGATGTACTAGAAAACTTGTTTGTCGAAAGATATTTCTCAAGAAAAGATCCATATTCTCTTTTCTTGAAGTTGGTTGAAATCAGGATGAACAAAGAAGAAACAGTTAAAGATTTCTCTTTCATATTTATGAAAGTTCTTCATGAGATTCCTCAAGAAATGTTTCCAAACGATGTCATTATTTTCAACTGTTACGAAAATGATTTGCCGACAAATTTGAGATTTCTATTGAGGCAAGAAGGAAAACACAACTAGAAAGAATTAATGCAACGAGCTCAACTCATTGAAAGATTTGTTCTTGAAACCGGTGCCAACATATTAGACCCCCCGAAATTTATCCAAGACAATGGAGGAATGAATTTAGAAGAAAACTTTGAGGAAATAAATGATTTTTTTTTCCCAAATCCTGATCTTGAAATAGAAAACGAGAACACTAAATTTTCAATCCAAGAAGAACACCATTCTTTGTATGATTAATGGGAGGTAAATCTCAACCTCTCATGTGCTCAATTTGAGAGTGATGATTACAGCGAAATCAAGGATGAACACGAGGACTTAATTAAATATGAAAATATTGTAGTAGAGTCTCAAATAATACAACTAATGTATATCAAGCCACAACAACAATGTTTACATCGGTGGGACATAAATGATCACTTTACATCAGATTTGTATCATATCGATTGTTTCCCTGAAGCATAGTTTTATGAAGAAAGAATTTTCCAAGCATCAAAGGAAAGACATTTGCAGCAAGAGAAATCACTGATGATACATTTTATTTCAGAAGATCATGAAGTTATGGATGAACAACAAACTATGGCCTTACAGTTCCCCACAAAAGTTCACCAACAATTCACCATTGCAACCTCACCACAGAGTCATGATCATTATACAAAGGAAGAATTCCTTCAAGGAATTGATGTTGAATCATAAATCCCAGATGTGGTTGATGATAAGGAAAATGAATTCTCATATTGGAAACTCCTTATCCAATCAAAGAACACAACAGTCTTGAGCAAATAAAAGTTGATTTAATTGAATCATGGTTCCAAAGCATTGTTGGCCAATCAATACAATCAAATTTCAAGCACATCTTGCTCAGTTTCATCACAATATACTTTGGGAATTCTTTTTATCATTTGGTAGCAGCCTCAACCTATTGGTTTTTATCATTTGGTAGCGGTCTCGACAACCCACAGGGGGTCACTGTCCCGTAGTTGGAGCCAGTTGTTGACCAAAATTTGGTCACCTATATGTTTCCACTCCTGGAATAATAATAATAAAAAACAATATTGGAAGATGAATATTTTTGGACTATTATATGTTCATTGCACATCCCTTGGTATCAGCTTCGCCATGCATTTCGCGGAATCAAAATCAGAGTCTCCATGACCAAGATACGCATACTTCTGTCAAGAAGTCCAATGGAAGTATTACACGAAGAAATATGAAAAATGTTCTAAATGACATGTTCTCTCCTCTCCTTTCCCTTCACCTCTATTCATTCTCTCATTTTATAATTAGTCATTTTTTCCGTTGTCTCATTACTTTCATATTCTCCTTACCATTTTTCACACTTAGCCATTTTTCCTTCTTCCTTTCCACTTTCACATTCATTTTCCTTTTCCTTTATTTCTCATTTCTTTTTATTTTCCTTTCCATTTTCATTATCCCAATTTTCCATTTCTTTCCTTTTCCCTTTTTCCTTTCCCAAATTTCACTAATTCCTTTATTTCCCATATATTTTTTTTCATTTTTCATATTTTCCATATTTCTTTCCATATTTCACGTGAGCCATTATATACTTTCACTTAGCCTTATTTACTATGGCTTACCGTAGGCTTGCGGGTTATTGATATTTCCTAAGAGTATGTTTTATCTCCGCCACCCTCACAATGCACTTTGAATTTCACCACATTCATAATGCACACAACTCTTTTTACTACTCTTTACCATGTAACTCCTCCAACACTTAGCCAAATATATGAGTTACTGCGGGTTCGCGGATTGGTGATATAATATTTCTTTCATATATGAGGTGAAAGTCCATCCGATTGATTCTCCTCTCCTATCCACTTTAGTTAACACTTAGAAATTTTCACACTTATTTCTTACTATGTGATCTTACCGTGGATTCGCGGTGATTTCTAAGATTCTCACCTACCTCCGCATTCACACAACCCCACAAACCCACCATATTATTTTAATAATATTTTTCCTATCCTAAGTTCTATGAGGAACATTTCCAAGTGACACATGGAACTTTATTAACCAATGAGATATATCCACATGGCAGTTAAATGGATGGTGCCACATGGAAACTAACTAATGGACAACTAATTAATGGAGACATGTGACAACATACACAAAGTGACACATTGCATGATTTTATTGGATGACATATGGCAGATTCTTATTGGAAGATTGTTGGCCTACTGAGTGATGACATTTGGAAAAATTTGGTTGGGTGACTCATCATTGCTCACTGGGCATATTGGTGGTTGACTAGGCATGCAAAATTATTATTAGATTCAATAATTTTCCAAGGGTCGAATCATCCAAGCTCCATAGTCTCTTCTCTTCTTTATTTGTTGTCAAGTGTATGTTACACTTAAAATTATATACCACTAAAACTCTTTTATTCTCGTACATGTGGGATAAAAATAATGAAGAAAGGTTGAAATTCAACAAAGGAGGTTGAAATAAAATCAAGGGTCCACATTTACCAATCAAACTTGATCGACGGTGGCCGAGTCACGATCTTGCAAAGGCTGTATCTTGAGCTCCCAAGCTCCATTTGCAGCAAAATTTATACCGTTGAAATGATATTTCGATGTAGAAGATGGTGTTACAGGTTTCAAGTGTTGAAATTTGATACATTTTTCTCATAAATTAAAATATCATTCAGCTGCATTTTTTAATGGACCTGCATGACAATTCAACTTCACAAGCTCATATCTTGAGATCCAGGCGACAGATTTGAGAAAATTTTATACGTTGGAAAGATTAGACGATGAATATCATATCTGAAATTAATTCCATGGATATAAATTTTATTATCAATCCCAAGAGAATTAAAACACAGTCATCTTCTTTTAAAGGGAAATTAATTAAAGAATTAAAAGTTTAATTAAAACTTTTATTAAAAAAAGAGAGGGACCCATTTTCAATATTCTTATATTATGACGTGAATTCATTAATGAATAATTAATGAGACATTAATTCAAGGGAATGTTTAAAGAAGAAACTTGTATGGGAATTTCTAGAAGAGAGAAGCCCTAATTACTCAAGTAGTTAGAAAATATCTTCTTAAAAAGAGAAGAGAGGAGTCATCAAAGGTTGGAATAATCAATATTGTCAGAGGGGCAGGGCATAATATCAGAGGAAGAAATCCCCATCTTCTCCATTTTTTTTTATATATTCTTCTACACCACTTCTCATAACTTTATGCTTGAATCTCAGAGTTGGGCACAAGGTTGAGTTGTTGAGTGTTTTTCTTGTATTCTTCTAAGATCTTTTCTTATATGATCATGGAGTATTTGCAGTCACATACATGGTTGCCAAATTTTTTGTACTAAGTACATCTTTCACGAATAAAATTCCACAAAGAATTGCATCGGGGTTGATCTTGACTGTATCTTATAACTTTGAGTTTTAAGTATGAGATATTTGAGGTTGACCTATCAAATTCTCTTTTGACCTTTTTTTATTTTTATTTTATTTTTTATTTTGTACTGGGGGAATCGACAACTCACGATTCTCGTACTCGCGTGACACGGGGCCGATACCCATCCTCTACCACTATACCCCCAGGTGCTTCCACGCAGCCCGCAAAAATGGAGCACAAGTAAATCGGGGTGAGAATCGACCTTGAGACCTCTTTTACATATTTCCTTCCATTTACACGGCACTTGCCAATCGGTCTACACCCCTACAGGCAAATTCTCTTTTGATCTTGATAGCAATACTCTTTTTGATTTCTTTGAGACGATCAAACTATTCTCTCTTATTTTTCATGAAGAAGACATGGATGTATTTATGTATGATTAAGAAGATTGTGTGTGATGCTGATCATAATTTAATTATGATGTTGAAGCCCTCCTTCAATATTTTCCTATTGTAAAAAGAATTTTGCTGCACATAAAGATCATATTGGGTTATTGAAGAACCATTTCCATTTAAATCCAAGCAATAGAGATTTGGGGTTTGCTGTCTAGCACTCTTCCTACTCTAAGATATTCAAAGATATATCTATTAGTCAAAGAGGAGAACCACCTCTCTAAAAACGAAGGGGGACTAATGTCCTCATGAGGTTGTCGTTTCTCTCTTGACGAATTCAAGCATCAACATTTTGTACCTCAAAGGAATCTCGATGTCACCTATGGTCTCATCGTCATATGGACATGGACCTCCTTCAACAATAAATAATTCCACGTGCCTACGAAATTTTCTTCTGACCTTTTCACCTCTAGTTGACCTTGCCCTGTTAGATGTGTTGGACATCGTAACACTTTCCCCCCTCCCTCTGGAAATTCCCTCACTCGAGGATGATAGGTCTAATAGGTACGTGTTTGGTTGTACCTACAGTCCATCGAATGAGAAAATGTAGTTAGCGACGATATGATTGAAATGAAAATGGAAATGGTAAGAGAAAAGCACTAGGCATCTTGTTTATTTCTTTGACTAAATGTAATGAATGGGAAAATGGGTGATTATCAGTTGTTGTGTTTGAACAATTGATGTAGAATATAGTTTTTCTACAATTTTGTTGGGAATTTTCTTGGCACCACAACCAATTAAACCAAGTAGTGAAATCGAATTTGCACATAGCCATTTCTTCATGGTAATGAATTCACATTGGAGAAGCTTGATTTTGGGTTGAGAGTAATTGCATAGAATTTCACTTTTCTTATTTTGCAATGAAGATCTGTCTTAGTAAGACAGATGATCTACCATGGGCCTACCATTTATGGATCATAATGGTATGAAAGTGGTTGGCTACAATAGTTTGATGAAGGCATTTCTCTTGTCTTATTCCAAAATTGGTCTCCTAAAGATGCAGGGTTCATTCTTCACAATATAAAGTTACATGTGAAACATTCATCTTCCATAGCAATGATAAGAATGGTTGGTTCATGAAAATCTACATTTCTATCATGTATACTTGGAGAGATGGAAAAATTCAAAGGAACTATGAAGGAAAGTGGTAACATAGCTTTGGAAAGAGGGAGATAGTGTTCTCTTAGAGATGTAGAGTTGGTGTTGTAAACCTAATGATGCCTCCTACACTTCATTGTTGCATTCTTATGCAAATGGGGAAAGTGATAGAACAAAATAAGACTCTTGCAGACAAAATATGTAGGCATGATTTATCCTAGTAGAATCTACATCTCCTTGAGGGACTTGTGATAGTCTACGACAAATGTAACTTTTCTAGAGAAACAATATATGCCTTTCCAGAATTGGAGAGAAGAGGTTAGATACCGATTTGGATATTTTCAATTCCATCATTTCCAATCATGGGATATTTCACCAAGTTGAAAAAATGCATGATATCTTGAGACCCATCAAGGAAAATGGATTGAATCCAGATTTAGTAACATACACTATGAGGAACATGTGTTGAAGAGATGGTCATTATATAAAATCAGAGTAAATGACAGTAAACCTTATAATCATTAACCCACTAAATTAATACCACTAACCATCAACCCTTATAAATAAATACCACTAACCCTTATAATCATTAACCCATACAACCCATAATACCCTTAACCCTAATCATCCTAAAACTTAACCTTTAATCCCTTTAAAAAAAATCTAACCCATACATGTTCTAGCTCTTAGAACCCTTACCCCTAGCCCATGTAACACTTACAACCCTATAATCCCTATAATTTTTCTTTTTCTCATTCTTTCCCTAAGTACTAGGTTGTAGTTTTTTATTATATTTTTCTTATTTAATTTAATTTTAGTTTCATTTAATTCTTCTCAAGTGCCAAGTCATCCTCCTCGACATGTGAAATGACCTCCCCAAAGGTGTCCCATGAGTGGTAAAAAATTTGGTGATAATCCTCTCAGGGAAGATTTTAAAAGCACCATAAATGTGCCAATTTTTTCCCAACTTTCTATTATGACAACATTTTGGAAATCCTGTGGCCATTCTACATCTAATGGTGTTGATCTAGCAGAATTCTAGGAATTCTATAAAAAGGTAAATTCTCCTAAATTTGGCCACCCTCAAAATATGTGAAAAGGCATGTGAAAGGGATCAAAAGTGAAACATTCCCTCCAACAGGTGCAATGTTTCATCCAAGAGGTGCAACGTCCTCTCCCAAAGGGTGTAATGATATCGAAAGTATCCCAATGACCTTATATAAGTGGGATGACCTCCATCAAGTGTACAAGGGGCTTCCTCAACATTCTCGAAGGGAACAAGGCTCAATCCAAGTCATATACATGCCAGGTACATCGTCTAAAGTAAGGTACAAGTGACCCAACGTAAGTATCAATCCGTGGGCATGTACACAATTCCAATACAATATAAGAAGTGATTCACGTCAAATGTAAATTCCATTAGTTGGATCACATTGAGCATCATCTTCAAACTTCACAATAATTCATAGAATACATATAATTTTTCAAGTTTAGGTATGGGAGGGTTATCATTTGCCCCGATTACATGTGCCAATACCTAGGGAAGGCAAGGAGACTAGCTTTGTCACCTCTCTTGGTACTTACAGATAACACAATCATCATGGTGTTAAGGTTGAACTTGAGATCAACAAGCATGGTTTGAATTGGTAGGGGTAAGGGTCTTCTTGCTCTTTGTGTGGGTGCACCATCCTATAAGTATCCTTTATTTGCACTTGATTTCATTGTTTTTAATGTGTGTGGGTGATGAGTGTTCTACATCATGGAGGCTTTGTGTGGTGGGTGGTTTGGAAAGGATCCAATAGACTTGTAATCACTTCATAATGGGCATGTTCTAGAGATATAAATATTTGCTGTATGGTTATTTATACAAGTAGGTAGTGCCTTGTCCCATGAGAGGAATTGGGGAATTTATGATTTTATTCTTTTATCGAAGTTAAATTAATTATAACATCTAAGAAGGAAAAAATCTTGGTCTACAATCATAATGCACTCATTTGGCTACTCGAGAAAATGTAGGGTAGAAGGAAATTCATAAAAAAATGGAGCACTTCAAAAACAATCCTATATACATGTGTATGCGATGATTGAACTAATGAGATTGTTGAGTTGCTTCCAGTTATAAACTCGACACATGAGCCACAACTTGAGAGAAATGAGTACCAAGAAGGTGTCTTGACTAAGGATCTATGTTGATCTAGATCATGGAAAAGTAGTACACATGTCTATTATCTAGTATTGACACTATTGATTGCTAAATTATGAGCAAGTACCAATAAATATTTTTTGTATGTATATGTTTGAACATTTTAATTTTGAATTTTGAATGTAATAACATTTTGAATCATTACACTTTTGTTTTTTCATTTTTGAATTTTAGATGCCCACAAAATCCTCTAAGATAAAGATATACTATTCATGTATATTCCATAAAGATATGTCACACCAAATGGTGCTATGTGCAATAGAAACATCTGACTAATAGGGAAATTTACCCATAAAAACATCTATCCAAACATGGTAGTGTACTTAGAGAAAGGTCTAGATAAAGTCACTGTTCTTATGTGACTCAATCCTCCTTCAAGGTCAATGACTATTTTGGTTGAGTTTTAAGATTGTTGGAATGCAGTTGCAAGGGTTTGATCTTTGTTCCCCACACCTGTAGTGTAGATTGGCAAGATCTCTTATTTAGAGGCAACCATTCTTTGCACAACTAAATTCTTACGAGTGTGGGTTAAGATGGTTATAGGACTAGGTTGAATAGGAAACAATAGAAACCTCATTGTCCCTAGAATCTTGAGTTTCCTTATTATTGGTTTTGTCAAGATCCTTATGCCTTTTGAAACAATTCTTCTCAACATGGATGGACTTTCCTCATTTTTACAGGTCGCAAAGACTGATTAGAGGGCCTGATCCATACACCAACAAAGCCAAAGGGTATGTGGTGTGTTCTGGATCAGATGACAATGGCTTGAAATATATGAACACATTACATGGACAAAAGAATTATCCACTAGGTTTACCCTTGTTATGTGCCACACATCATCTCTACTGTTTCAAAAATATTCCCCTGAGGGTTCTTTATGGTATTGATTCGTGGGTTTTAAAGCTTGAAAATGGACGGAAGAAACTAGGTATATAAGAAAAATCGTTAACATTTGTCTCATGGAAAGAGCGAGGCATCTCTGGTCATGTAAATCTACCTTTCCTTGTGTCGTTGTTAGGGTTAAGGCGCTCGACCTCTTTCTCCTATGTTCGCGACCTCTCTCTCCTAGTTTGTCCATGCCCTAGTCTTTATCCTCTTTCTGCAGCCTCTTTCTCCAGCTAAGGTCGGTTTGCTGTCGCGGGGATATGACTGGTCCTCTGTGTTGCGGGGATATGGATCAACATATGGGCGCAGGGATAAGTATCAACATATGGGCACGTGTTTTGTTATAATATTTAATGTTTTGTTATTTATTTATTTATTTTTTAATTTATATATTTATAATATATAATTTATATATTATATATATATTATAAATTATAACTAAATATTTAATAATATATATTATAAATTATAAATATATATTATATATAATATATAATATATATATTATAGTGGGCCTAATGGTTAAGAACATGTGTTTTCTCCTAAGAGGTCACAAGTTCAAATCCATAGGGTGGTAGGGTATGTATACCTCCATAGACTTTACCAGTCAAATCACTGGGCAGAGGGGATCCCTTGGCCCATAAACAAGTGGGTCTCATACACCAATTTGGTGTCTGGCTTGGCATATACAAAGTCAAACATCCAACTATCAATTATCATTTGATGATATGCACAATAATGGGAAAGTGGGACTCTACTTCCCATGTAGCATAAACAATATCAATACTCACTAGAATATCATGCTCAATAATAGGTAATCAAGATGCCAAAATATGGGTTACTAGGAATATGCGGGCACAAAGATGTTGAGTTTGAGTTACATTCAAAAGTAAATGCAACCTCCAACCAAACTCTCACCATTACGGAAATACTATAAAATGGAAATCAAATAAGCATTTCATTGTCATTGAACATAGAACATCCCAATGCAAAGATGCTATTTGTGAAGCTCACATTTAGAGTATTGTGACCCACTTCTCCCAATATCATTAATTAAACTTATATTACTATTCATTGGCCACCTAATCTAAGAAGGAGCAGACACAATCTACTAGTCATACATATGCTAAAAAACAACATTCTAAGAAGTAGCCGGTGCAAAGATACTCCACCAAGACATTTTTTCTTATTAGTTCATCATGCTCATTGTATTATGCCAATACCTCAAAATTTCCTTAGTGTTCAAGATACCAAAGTTCAATATTTTCCTAAGCAATGGAACCACAATAGTGTATTAATTGTCCCAACTTATAGAAAGAAAACATAGTGACAAAAAATCAACAGAATCAAAGGAGGAGGTCTATTGTCCAAAGAAAATAAATCATGTTAATCAGAATGGCCTTATCAACCACATATTTCTTCCCATTAGGGACATCAATAGGATTTTAACCAACAAAAAATGGGATTGCACATTACAAACTTCACAATTTTACATGTGCTAGCACACATTTACATAATATGGTGTAGTATCTCTTTGTAATGGAAATCATTAATGTGCATGCACATCCTCGAAACCACAACTTAGGTGATTTTATACTTTCAATCATCAACAAACAATGGTGCATTCTTGCACATGAACTTTGGCATGATCATGAAGAAATCACTAAATCACAACAAGAAGTGTTTGAGGTTCAAACCTAGGGCTATAGTTGATTATAATGGTAGATCAATTAATTAAGTTTTACCAACAAATTAGAAAAGGAAATTGAAGCAACTCAATATGGTTAATTAATCAAAAATTCCTTTAGTGAGATATAATTAGAAGCCATAATGCTAGAAATGGAAATGGAAGAAGGAAGATAACTCACTTGGAACTCATTGTTGTAGATGATGAAGCTCTTTGCACTGAAGTGTAGAGTTGTGATCATACTCCTCTAATAATGATCCATGCCCAAAATGACTTGCACACTAGATATGTCTCCCTTACCCTAGTCCTCATCCAAGTCTACATATGAATCATTTGGTTCAGAATCAATGTTGAAAGGATTGGCCATATCAACATCATCATCAGCATCAAAGTCATTTTCGATAGTATCATCATCAATATGATCGTCGAGAACATTGCCATCTACATATGGCTCAACTTCTTCGACTTTTTCATTTGACGGTACATCTATCTCATTCTCCTGATCTGCAAATTCTTCCTTTTCAATATCATTTTCTTTTGGTACATTATAATTTATAGGCCTTTCTCTTGGATCATATCTAAAAACGTATGACCAACCTGCTTTACCTGGAACCTTTGAATAAAATAATTGCTCACATTGGCTTGGAAGAGCATACATTTTTGTACTCGGCTCAAACGTCCTTGTATTAACCATGGTAAACCCATTGGAATGATCAATAACAGTTCTTTTAGGATCACGTACATTCATCCATAACCTGTACCATTTGACCTCGAGCAGAAATAACTTGAAGGAATTAAAGTCACACTCGATTATATCATTCAAATACCCATAATATCTATTTTAAGATATCGTTGGATCCCTGTCACTTCTAGAGGAAACATTGGTGACCTGAAAGATTGCAGTTATCCAAGAATCATAGGTTTTCTTCTTATCATCCAACTTTTTGATGCGAATTTACGACCATTGCACCACATAGCCTTGTGGTGTTTCGACTGCAATATACCCCACATGTAAAAAATGCATATTTGTAAATGAATAAACATGATATTTAGACTTAGTAAAAATTTATAAAAGAAACACACCATGACCTAGATTAATAGAATTGAAAATAACTGAAATATGATGTGGGTGAATAATATGCTTTTCTGTTTATCTTTTAAACCATATGCTAAATCAATTTCCCTCTAAGTAAGATTGGTATCTTGATTACAATGAGATTTTTTCAACAAAGTATCCACTCCTTCCCATGATAACCTACCATTACATTGTATATTACATCGATCTATCCATTTTTTTCATCTAATCAAGATTGTTTGCAATGAATAAATGTATTGCATCCCAATCTCGACCAACTGTTTGAAAATAAAAATAAAAATTAGTAATTAGAGTAAATATTAAATAGTAATTGATCATGGAAGCTAAATAAAACATAAATAAGTACAATATAGAAATAAATCAATATTAATGCAAAGTATTATAGATCTCTACCTTCTAATTACCTTTCACTTTCCTCATTCTACCTTTCCCGAGCAAGACCTCCCCTTCAAATTTGTTAATGAAATTGAGATCCCAAATCTGAGGCACCTTCATTATTTTTGTTGCTAAGTTAGGAAGATACTGACTAATATACACCAAGTATTGATATACCATATGTCCCTCCACCATAGATCCCTTAGGACGTGCTCTCTGTCTAACGAAGGCCTTCAATGACTTCAAGTGCCTCTCCACCATCCACATTGACCTTGTGTGTACAGGTCCACACATTTCACTCTCCTTAACTTGGTGTATGAGGTAGTGTTCTTGTGCATTGAAAAATGTTGGAGGTAGATACTTTTGCATTTCACACATTATCTGAGGAATTTCTCTCCAATATTTTATATCTTCTTTATGGATTTCTTTAGATGAAAACCACCTACAGTACATGCTATAACAAATCGGATCATAGGTTTCAACAACAATGTCGTATGTACATTGAAAGTAAAACATATGCCGACAGGTTGAGCAACAATGATTTTGCATATAAATCATTAATACTCACCTCATGCATTTTCCAAGACCACATATAACTTGTTTTACATTATTGTCAAAGCCGTTAGGTAGAGATAGAGGTAGAACACACTGTAACAACAAAGGGATCATTATTTTTTAGGAAAATAAATCTATATTATAATACTAAAAAGTCATATATTTACCAATATAAAAATCTACATCCAACATAATTACCTTAGTGAAGGTATGCCAGTCATGAGTTTTCACCCCACCAAATTCACCTTTCTTCGTTAAGATATTATTTATGTTTGAAGCAAATCCCATAGGAAATTTAATTTTCTGAATGATCTCTTTCACAACATTGCTTTCCTGCTATGTAAATAACCATGTAAGACTATTTCAGTGTACTCCATTGCTATTTGAATAAATCACATTTTGCAGTGCATGATTTCTTTTTTGAATGTTAGTACAAATTTTGACAAGTTTTTCTTTGTCACTCCTTCCATATACAATTCTCCACAATGTCTTTGTTACATTCTTCTCGATATGCATTGTATCAAACAAATGAGCTATTTGTAGGTTCTCATAGTAGGGAAACCTATTGAATTGTACATGGTAACTTGTCATTCCTCGTGGAAGCCCATTAATTCCTTGACGACATTTATGGAAATTAATTAATGAGATTACAACAATAATTGTTAGATACAATAAACATAATTAGATATAAATTAAAATAGTAAAACATTAATATATATCCATACACCTATATAGGCTAAATGCTTACCTTGACGGTTTAATCTATTATATTCCAACTTTCGTAGGTGAGGTTTCATTCTTCGTGGTTTTATTCCAGTCTCTTCTTTCAAATTGAAAATATGTTTTTTCTGTAGTTCGACACCTATGGTTCTTAGGGAGGAAGTGCCTATACTCATCAAATACATCCTTTCCTAGACTTATTGAACGACATGATTTCATCCTAGGACCACAAATTGGATATGCACATTTACCCTTGGTTTGAAGATCTGCAAGGTTATATGGATTAATATTAGTATTATTTATATAACAAGGAATTGATATTTAAGAAGCATGCATCATATTTTCATAAAATTATATACTATTAAATTCCTTCAATATGTCACATACCAAAAAAATGTGTTAGCCGAGGGGCATCGTGAATTGTCCATGTAAGTATTCCATGGAATTGAATTTGCCTTTACCCTATTGGTCTAGAGATGTACATAGTGATGCCAACCCATAACTTTACTAGATCATTGACAAGAGGCTCAATATATACATTCATATTTTTGACTTGGTAATTACCTAATTGGGTGAAAGTACACATAATTACTACCTTGTATATATATAAGTAATTATGTAACGAACAATAAAAATGAAATACAACATTCAAAACAATTTTGTAAGCAAATACCTAGAACAATTATTGCCAACATTGTGTGCTCACTCTTTATTGACATCCAAGGAGGAAGGTTATTGTTTAAAGCAAAAATAGGCCACACTGAGTAAATAGACTTGAGCTCACCAAATGGATTGACATCATTAGCTGCCAATGAAAGACTAACATTACGAGGCTCTTCTTTAAAAATTGGCCATCTTTCTTCGATGTTCCTAAATGCAGAACCCTTTGCAGGAATTCAAAGAACACCATCTTCACTTATGTGACGTGCATGGTAATCCATAAACTGTGCAATTCTTTGGCACCTAAATAATCGTTGCAAATGTGGAATTATCGGAATATGATGAAGAACTTTGTGAGGAACCTTTTTTGTTACTTGATCGGTTTGATATATATTGATTTGACATTGCAGGCATTTTGTTTCCGATGCGTATTGTCCATAATATATAATATGTCATTCAAACATGCATCAATAGCTTTATACTCCATTCCAATATATTTCATAATGGCACACATATCTCGGTATGTGGGACGTAAATTATTTGACGGTGGTAAGAAAAATTCACTTAACAATCTATATCACAAAAACAAACTAGTTAATGTAAATAATAGTAATAAAAAATATTGCATCCTTAATTTACACATTAATTGACACTAAAAATAGAGAAAAATAAAGTCGATCTTTACGTATAATATGTGACAAATTATATTACGTACCTTAGGATATGTGTGAGACAAGTGTTTGAAAAACCATTCAATACCTTCAAGTTCACCAACAACATTATAGTAGAGAAAATATTTGTTCTTGAGCCTTCATAAATGGGTTGTTCTGCCTTGTCAAGAAGAGGTACATCATAAATATCATCATTGTTTTCCTCATCGATAGGAACAAAGATGTCTTGGATCAATCTATTTGTCCCATCATCCAGCTCAACAATATTATTGGTGTCATCTTCTTCCATAGGATTGAGGTGATATTCAATATTCATACCGTCTTCCACATCTTGTACAATAATATTTCTACCAGTACCTGGCAGATATTTATCCAACGACAAACACCGAGGAGGATTTTTCTTTACAATTTCAAACAATCAATAACATTAGTGTATATAACAAAACTTAAAACATAATTTTTTTTATAAATAAAATCAATACAAAGACATATATATTGAATAGCTTACCACGGGACAAAATGTATCCCCCCCTTTACAATGCCCATATGTAAAACAATGTTTTTTAGTTGTTTTTCTTACAACTCTTTTTCTTTTCAAGCCCCTACATTCATAGCAAGGGAAATAACATTTCCCATCAGTACCGACCAGTGCCTCCCATGCAGCCCTTAACCTAGCAACTGTCCTTTCACTCTCTTCAAGTGTTGGCATTGGGATTTCCTATATTAATAACAACAAAATCCACTAAAGAAATATAAGTACATAAATATATGAATTATATACTCTAATTACGACACAAATATCAATTTTCATCATAGATTTATTAAAGGTTTATAACAATAATCAACAAATCAAAACCATACATTTTTACCACATAAGTTCCAAAGCTTCACTATAAGCAAGTAATAAAATCAAACAATAAAAGAGAACTACACCAAGATAAATTGTATAATAATTAAACGTAATTGAGTAGACATGTTCATACCTATATATTTCCTAGGGAAAATTTTGTGTCCCCAAACGAAAGAGGGTCTAAGGGTTAGAGATCCAATCTCAGTATTTAAAAAAGAGACAAAGTAATATTGAAAATTTGTAACCTTCAAAGTACAAAATTAGATCTCATGTGCAGATCAAGAATTGGTTTTGAGGAAAGTCGCACATAACAAAAAGACTAATAAATCATGCAATTAAAAACGACCGTAATAAGATTTTATAACCGTCAAACCTAAAACATAATTTTTGAAAACACTAACCTTTGTCGATCTTTTGACGAACGCTGACTTTGTCAAATTTGACGAAGTCAGTGAAGTCAATGACTATTAAACCATTTTCAAATGGTTAGTTGGCACCCCCTATGTGCGTTGATAGATCGAAGAACTCTATTATCTTCGATCGATCAATGAACAATCCTCTATGCTTGTTGAATGCTCGATAAAGGTATAGGTTCGTAAAAACTCCGATGTTATCGGGGCACCCAAGAAAAAAAAAGATTAAAATTTGAATAATTTGCGACGATATGATTCAATTTATCCTTATTGTCGAACGTTTTTATAGAATTTTTGACCCCACATGTACTAGTTTCCCCTTGTATGAGAGGGGTCATAGTCTGGGTGTAGTAGGAGCCTTGGGGCCTTAAGAGGCTTGGAGACCATTGCTTGTGATCTGCTAGCTTTCAATCTATAGAAAATCTTGAAAGGGTTGGATGCTTTGCCTTGGAAGATGCATTGATTTTTGGCCAACAATAATGACCACATTACCTCTATGGCCAGGGCTTTGCTGGATTTTTCTGATTTGTTTATCCAATATAGTCGTCTTGTGTTAATGTTGTCACCTGTCTAACTTTGGGTTCGAGAGATCATCTTGTAGGAGACTACTTAGACTTCCTTGGTGAAGTGGAAATGAACTAGTATTAGGGAGATTAATTCTTCACGCTCCTCAGAAAGGGGAGACCTGTTGGGTCCTCGCCATCCTTTTCTTTTCAGTTTCCCAGGTGAGGATCACTTCTTTGATGGCAAGCCATGCAAATAAAATAGCTTTCCATAATTTAGTCCACCATCACTGGCATGTGTTGGGATCATGTGGGGGGGAATTGTGTTTTGTAACCTAATTTGACATTGTAGCTATAATATACCATATATAAAATGTATGCAGAACATAAATAAAATGCTAGAATGGCAGAATAACAACAATATAACCAGAACATTCACCACAATAACACTGAAATCAATAGAGAATAATAACAGAAATAACACTTTGAATTTGAAAGCAATGTTCACGGGCCTCTTTGAGGGGTCAACCTCCAGTTGAGCAGAGCTCTATTACAATAATATCCAAGTTAGGGTTCTCATACCCTCGACTCCTATTTATACTAAAAAGAAGCATCTAGAAGAATATCCTTCTAGAAGCGAAAGCTTCTATTAGGTCTTCTTACATCCGCCTTATCCTATTTTCTTGAAATGCCTTATTAATATTGACCTTTATTACATCCAAATATATTGTTCTAACTATGTGCGGGTTAGGACCCTAACATGTCCGCCCCCTTAAAAACAACCTTGTCCTCAAGGCTTGAGATGAGGAAATTGTTGCAGAATGGTAGTTGGTTCCCAAGTGGCATCTGCTGGAGTTGTATCTTTCCACTGGACTAGCACTTCCTTGATGGTTCTCTGACATAGGCGATGCTCATGCTGGTCCAAAAATTCCTCTAGCTGTAGCCAAATGGATCCTTCTTCAGCTAATTCTGGAAGGTTGGTTTGAATTTGGCACTTAGCTCCAATCACCCTCTTTAAGCAAGAAACATGAAAAACAAAATGTAGCTTCGAATGGCTGGGAAAAGCTAACTGATATGCTACTTGTCCCACATGCTTGAGAACGGTATAAAGACCATAAAATTTGGTCGCTAGCTTCTAACAATGCGCAACCTTTAGGGAAGTTTGCTTATAAGGTTGTAGTCGAAGAAACACCTGATCCCCTTCTGCAAATTGACGTTCAGAGCGACCTTGAACTGCTTGTTGCTTCATGCGATTCTGTGCCATGACCAAATTCTCTTTGAGTGTACGGAGAATAGCCTCTCGAGCTGTAAGTGTTAGGTCAACTGCCTGGACCTTCGAGGCACCTGGTAAGTATGAGAGAAATGAAGGTGGCTTTTGTCCATATATTGCTTCAAAAGGAGTCATGCGTGTAGTTGTATGGTATGAAGTGTTGTACCACCATTCAGCTAAGGGTAACCATTGAGCCCACTGATTTTGCTTTTCCGAGGGAAAATACCTCAAATATGTTTCCAAACACTTGTTGACCACTTCCGTTTGGCCATCAGTCTGGGGACGATAAGCTGTGTTGAGATGTAATTCAGTTCCTTGTATCTTGAACAGTTCTTGCCAAAAATTGCTTGTGAAAGTTGGGTCGTGATCATAAACAATAGAGTGTGGCATGCCCTGAAGCTTGAAGACATGATCCATGAAAATTTGAGCCACCATGGATGCTGTAAATGGGTGTTGAAGGGCGCATAAATGAGCATACTTGGAAAGGCGATCAACAACCACCATGATGACTGATTTATTTTTCGATTTGGGTAAGCTGGTAATAAAATCCATAGAGATATCCTTCCAAATAGCAGGTGGAATCGAGAGCGGTTGTAGTGTGCCCAGAGATTTGACTGTTTCTCCCTTGTTGCGTTGACAGACATCATATTCAGCGACAAAATTATGAATGTCCTGTTTCATACCATCCTAGAAAAAGGAACGTTTGACCCTGTCATAGGTTTTGGTGAACTCGGAGTGTCCTGCAGTGGGTGTAGCATGAAGCTTAGAAAGTACCGTGGATTTAAGCTTTGATTGTTTACTTAAATACAAACGACCTTTGTATCGAAGTTCATCATGGAGCCAAGAGTACCCTGGGGAAGTTGGAGCATTGGACTGCAATTGTTGGATCAGGTGTGAACTTTTGGGATCGTGTAGCCATTCCCGGCGAACGGCTTGGAGCCAATCTGGAACAATGAATGAAAGAGAAAAAAGGGATCCTTCATCTTCATATTTGCGGGAAAGTGCATCCGCAACCACATTGTCTTTGAATTTCTTGTAAATGATCTCATAATCATATCCAAATAGCTTAGTCACCCATTTTTGTTGTTCTGGGGAGGAAATGTGTTGTTCCAAAAAATACTTGAGGCTTTGATGGTCTGTCTTAATTTAGAAACGTTGCCCCAATAGATAAGGGTGCCACAGATCAACGACATGCAAAATAGCCAACATTTCCTTTTCATAGATGGATTTTCCCAGATTTCTTTATGATAGTTGCTTGCTGGTAAAGGCCAAAGGTCGACCCTCTTGCATAAGGACAACACCAATTCCTTTCCCTGAGGCATCACATTCCAACACAAAGATCTTTGTGAAATAGGGAAGGGCGAGGACTGGAGTGGTGCACATGGCCATCTTCAAGGTTTGAAAAGCTTGGGCAGCAACTGGAGTCCAAGTGAAAGAGTTCTTTTTGAGGAGAGCAGTGAGAGGTGCTGCAATATTCCCATAATTCTTAACAAACTTGCAATAATACCCTGTTAAGCCTAGAAATCCACTCAAGCTCTTAAGAGTCTTTGGGTGAGGCCAGTCTTGCATAGCTTCAATATTTTTAGGATCCACCCTGATGCCATCCTTGCCAACCAGATGACCCAAGTATTCTACTTCTGAGGTGCCAAAAGTACATTTAGACTGTTTCATGAAAAGTTAGTGCTGAGAGAGTAGATGGAGAACTCGATCCACATGAGAAAGATGGTCTGTTCAGGTTTTTCTATAGATGAGGATATCATCAAAGAAAACTAAGACAAAATGGTGAAGAAAAGGACGGAAGACGTGATTCATGAGGCTTTGGAAGGTGGAGGGGGAATTACACAAGCCAAAGGGCATGACCAAAAACTCATAGTGGTCCTCATGAGTTCTAAAGGAAGTCTTGGGAATGTATGCCTCTTTCATACGTATCTGGTGGTAGCCCGAACGAAGATCCAATTTAGTGAAGAATTGGGTGCCACTCAATTCATCAAGGAGGTCATCAATGACAGGAATGGGGAATTTGTCTTTGATGGTAACTTTGTTGAGGGCACATAAGTGAGAACACATTCGCCAATAACCTTCTTTCTTTAGGACCATGACCACAGGAGAAGAGTAGGGGCTCGTACTAGGGCGGATAATGCCTGCATTAAGGAGTTCCTAGACCATTTTCTCAATTTCATATTTTTGGGAAAAGGGGCGACGATACAAACAAATATTGGGAGGAATGCTTCTGGGTACAAGGGGAATGGAATGATCATGAACACCACGGGAAGGAGGGAGTCCTTGGGGAGTGGAAAAGACCAATTGATGTTTAGAAATGATGGCTTGGAGGTCTTGCAGGACCGAGGGTGTCTCTGTTGCTTGTATGGCATGGAGTTGGGCGATAACATCAGAATGAACTTTTTGAGCATATTTTCCATGCGATGGGAACTAATGATCTCAGGTGAACCGACGATGATGCCTTGGAACTTATATTGGTGGCCCTCCTGGTCAAATTGCATGGTTAAGTCTTTAAAATCCATGAGAATGGGACCCAAAGTCCTTAGCCAGTCTGCACCCAACACAATATCACAACCTCCCATGTCGATAGCAAACATATGGGATTTCAGATGGCAGTCACCAATTTGGAGACACACATTTTCACAACGCCCTCCACATTTCATGGAACCACCATTGGCAATCATGATTTGGAAATTATTGACAACATGGATGTAGCAATGAGTTTCTTGGGCAACGCAGCGATGAATAAAATTATGGGTGCTGCTACTATCAACCAGAATAATTACCTTCCGATGCTTGATGTAACCGATTAGCTTGAGGGTTTGGGGAGCGGAGAAGCCAGTGAGAGCATTGAGGGAAATGGCCGGTTCTACTTTGGGAGGGTTTGAGGGAGGGTTTATATCAGTGGATTCAGGTGACTCAGACACAAGGGGAGTTTCTACATCCTCTTCCGAAATATCCTCGGAGATGGCCATAAAAATATTTTTTTCTTTACACTTGTGGCCCAGGAAATATTTGTCATCATAGTTATAACAAAGGCCTTTGAGTTGGCATTCAACCATTTCATCCCTGGTCAATTTTTGGATCTTTAGTGAAGAAGAGGGAGTAGTGAGATTTATTGGTTTAGGGCGAGGGATAAAGGAGGGTTTTTGGTTTTGAGAAGATACAACCTGTTGTGCTTCTTTAACTCTTTTAGTAGCCTCCACCCAACTCTGAGGCCGAGCCATGAGGACATGGGCCCGAATCTCATCCTTGAGGCTGCTGATAAAACACTCTCGGAAAAAGGCATCAAACATGCTCTCTGTTCTAAAATTCAGGTGGTCAAATGTAGCTATAAAGTCTTCCATTGTTCCTAATTGTTTCAACTTTGTCAAACGGCCCAAATGGTTGGTGTCAGTGTCAAAGCATTCATAAATCTCTGCCACAAAGTGTGTCAAAGCAATATACCCTTGACAAGAGGTTTTTCTCCATTGCCACCGTTCTTGATCTAGATGGAGAACACCATACCGAAGTTTGGCCAAGTCATCTATAATGCCGTATAAGGAGAAATAATGTTCCATTTGGGTTACCCAACCAGTGGGGTCCGAGCCATCAAATTTGGTCAAATCTACCCGCGACAGGCGTAGGTCACGTTGAAAGTGATGGTTCTGAGAGTTATTGGAATGAGAGGAATGGTCACCTTCAGGATGTAGAGGTGAGGAAGACGAAGGGTTATCTGTAGGGATATGCAGTTTGGTGCAGAGTGCCGAAAAGACTGATTCAAGCTGGGTGGTGAGGTCTTGTTTGATTTCCTCCATTGAGCACTGCATGGTGGTATTGATGGCTGCAACATTGGCACTGAGTTGTTTCACTTCTTGTTGGGTTTCGATGAGACCAGATTGCAAGGTGTTGAAGCGAGCTTCCAAGTCTTGGCTATGGGTATGGGCCATGAGGATGGGGGAACTGAAAAGGAGCGGGCGAGGTCAATTTTTTTTTCCAAAAAATGATATGGATGAATGTGATAAGGGTGAAGGGATGAATCCAATGGAATAGGTCTCAAATAATGGTAAAAAAATTTCCAGACGTTTTTTTTTTGCACTTGCGGAGTTATAATCCAATCTGAAGAATACTACAGAGAGAAAATGTCCAAACGCTTAACCAGAAAGAAATGTGTATTTACTTGGCAACCCGAACATAGTTGTGTGACAATAGATCTTGTTTGTTTTAATTTTTTTATGTTTTTTTCCCCAAGGGTTAGGTATTCAAGGGTTCTACAGACAAGGGTTTTCCTTGTGCTATAGCTCTCTGATATACGTGCGGGGTCCAACAGTAGTACTCAGCCCAATATCTCAGGGAACTAACTAAGGAGGATAGACCGTACCCTTAGCCGTACTACCCGACTACCCAGGTACTAGAGAGTATCTTCCCGAGTGCTGTTCTCGGTGACACTATAACAGTCAGGTGGCCGATCGATTTATCTAAAGAGGGCTTCAAGTAATCTAGGCCGATCCGTACATAGGTGCTGTCTGATGCACTACCACTCAAAGGGGTACCAACGAGGGTTACAAGGGTGGCCACCAAATGTGCGCTTAAGTACCACTTGTATTTCTTGCATGTATGAATCCCTCAACCGCGGGTTTATGCGCTTAACGACAGATCTCTGTGGCTTAAAGACACTGGAATACATCTCTACCTTGAAAAAAAATAAATTAACCCACACTTTCTACCAAGGAAAGTGCTCTGATACCACTTGTAATATACCAGATATAAAATGTATGCAGAACAGAAATAAAATGCTAGAATGGCAAAATAACAACAATATAACCAAATCATTCACCACAATAGCACTGAAATGAATAAAGAATAATAACATAAATGACACTTTGAATCTGAAAGCAATGTTCATGGGCCTCTTCGAGGGGGAAACCTCCAGTTGAGCAGAGCTCTATTACAATAATATCCAAGTTAGGGTTCTCATACCCTCAACTCCTATTTATACTAAAAATAAGCATCTAGAGGAAGATCCTTCTAGAAGCGGAAGCTTCTATTAGGTTTTCTTACATATGCCTTATTCTATTTTATTGAAAGGCCTTATTAATATTGACCTTTATTACATCCAAATATATTGTTCTACCTATGTGCGGGTTAGAACCCTAACAATAGCAACCTGATGATGGATTTGCTTCTCAAATCAAGGAGTCTCATTCCCTTATAAGTTGGGTTCTTTCTTTGATCAACGGGTTCGTGAAATATTTCCATTGTTGTTGTTTGACACAGGAGCATCGTCAACGAGCACATGTGTCAGGACAACTCAACACCAGGGGATCATTTCAGAAACACTATGAGTTACTGTGAATATTTTGGAGCTGATTGGAAAAATAGAAGAAGATCAAGCACTTGGAACCTGATGATCATGATGGATCTGGGAGTTTCACTCCTAGCCTTGAATGTAACCGAACTTAGGTAGCAGTTAGGTTTTCATTTTCAAGTAGATGAGTAGTCAGGGGGAACCCTGAGAGCCCTTTGAGATAAATAGAGGTTTTGTATGCCCAAATGAGGCTGCTGCGAGTTAGTAGGAGATTTCTGAGTTTTTAGTTGCTGTTTGATTAAAGCTTTAGCCATTTTTATTTTGAATGAATATAACAGAGGAAAATTGATCCAATGTGTGGATGCTGTTATTGCTTGCAAATTTCGTGTTATTGTTGTTTCTATAAATGAATGTATGAAACTGTGATATGGTAGTATAAGTTTCAATTGTTTCTCTCAGGATGCTTTCGAGTGCAAGGAGTGCACATAGTCTGCAAGGAGTGCATTGACAGAGGTGAGTTAACCTCATAGAATCTCATGAGAGATACCATTGAATCTTCAACAACAAAAGTGCAAGGAGTGCACATGAAGAACTCTGTGTTGGGTTCAGAGAGAGAAAGAGATAGAGTTACTGAACACTCTGTAAGGAGGAGTTCTACAAGGTGTGCATCGAGCAAAAGGAGAACGCCAGGAGGGCGAGAAGAATTTCTTCTCAAGAAATCCTTCGGATCTGAGTTTATCGAAATCCCTGAAACACAAGGAGTGCACGGGAAGTCGAAATATTCACGAATACCAAGCTCAGGAGAGATAACACTTTTCAGAAGTGTAGTCGAGGTCCAAGAGATAGACTCGCAGGAGGCGCAAAGGTGGATACCTTTGGATACTTAGAAAATATTCTAAGTCAGAGGAAGTCAGAAGCTTAGGAGGGAGAGCGATAGTGGTCGTTGGATCACCGATTAAGAGGACCAACAACCATCCGATCAAATCAAGGTGTGCAAGCCTGAGTGTTTAGCACATGCAAGAGAGGGAACTTGTGAAAGTTCCAAAGTCCCGAAGTAATTTGGGACCGTCCGATCGTCTGAAGTAAATCTCAACCATCCGATTGTTCGAAGTAAATATCAAGCGTCGGATTGTCCGAAGTAGATCTGAACCATCAAATCTGAATGAAAGGTGGTCTAAATCTGTGGATCCCAGGTAAATATTTGAAGTAAACGTCAATCGTCCGATCCAGAGGGAAAGTGGCATAAATCAGTGGACTCCAGGTAAATAACCGAAGTAAATATCAACCGTCTGATTTGGGAGAACTAGATCTGAATCGTTGTTTTGGAAGAGGTAGATCTCAACCATCAGTCCAGAAGCACCAATAAGATCGTAAGATCGATGATCATGCTCGATTGCACGTCCAGAAACTGGCTGGATGTTAAAATTTTGAGGGTGAGCCACAATTGAAACCACGGTATTGGTGAAGAGGTACGTGGAAACTGGAGGTAAATTACGGGGAGAAAAGCAGTTGATCCCAAACCACTCTTGGGCACACCTGCAATCGTGCATTTATGCAAGGACATAGCCTGAGGTCACATGCGACAAGGGGCTAACGAGAAAAGAGCTAGTACCTTAAACCCGAGAGTTCAGCAGTTGTGGAAAGAGGTCGTGGGTGCCATAGAACCTGCACTAGAGGACTGAGAGGACCTGTGTTAATTCACAAGTGATACCATTAAGGTCTCAGAGAGCCAATTCAAATCAGAGTTGAATATCCTTGACTGGGAGGTCACGTATCCCTTAGGAGAGAAGGGGGGTGTTACATCAAGTGGTATCAGAGCTGAAGTTTTGCTTGCAGACAACAGGTAAAGGAGAGGAGACAAAGGAACTCGAAGTTGTACTCTATGTGTGAGATACCATCAAAACAATGCCATCGAGGAGACGAGTAGAGATGCCTTTAGCCAATCGAGCTGTAGAAAGGGAAATGCGAGAGATTATTGCAAGATTAGAGGTGATGGAGGCAACGCAGAGAAGGGCACCTGATTCTGGAGACATCAATGATGCAAAGTGTTATCTCTCAAATTGAATCATTCAATTTGTTCCTTTTTGTAGGTGATAGCATGGTCATAAATTAGGGTCCTATATAATTTTTTAAATTTTAGAAGTGTCAAAATATAGGAACTAAGATGTTATCCTAGAAATAAATCGATCATCAAAAGGTCTTTTCAAAAATTCGAGAAAATTTTTTTTCACCAGCTAACATCTGTTTTGAAGTTGAAGTTAGATGGTGAAAGCCTCAGGTTTCAACAACTAAAGTGTACTCTCAGCAACAAACGAGCTGATGAAAGTTTTAACATGGGTTTTCCTCCAACGACTTCAGAAACCCAAAAAGGATACACCGGACACACGTCATACAATCATCATGGAGAGTTAATGGACGCAAATGTGTGATGACACCTTTTCATCACGTTTTAGCAGGACATCATGATAGATTGCGCTCATGAATTTCATGGGGCAGATAGAGAACGGTTTGAAGACGTGACACACTCTTAATCATCATTGCAACTAGAGGATAAAGTACTAGTTAGTTGATGACATCAAATCAAATCACCATTTCCTATTTCAAACTCACGATGTTCAAAAATTTCTATTATGGGGTTTCATATTTCATTGATAACACAGAGTTGTTTTCACCAATGTTAGCCTTTTCCTTATTAAGAAGTTTGCTATTTCAACCGTGTACAAATTAGTTGGTGATTAAGTTGCAGATGGAAAGGAAGCAAGGAGGACGGTTTCTGAGGAAAGAATTAGACAATTTATCCTTCTTGCAGTCTTATCCAGAGGTGCATAAGCGTTTCTCAGGCACAGGTTGTATGACATATGTGGAAAGGTTACAGGAGGGTTATCACTAGGCAATTGAAGAGGTGTTTGTAAAGTCTTACAATGGAAAGAAAGCTACAACGGGCTCGCTGGAACAGATAGTTGATGAAGCTACCATCACTTCAACAACTAGTTTACCCAGAACAGGCCAAAATTGGTTTAAAACAATAGTGACCAAGAATTTGGATTTTAGATCATACCTCAAGATAGAATTCCGAAGTATAACCTAGAAGAAAATCATCCCCGTTTCTTACCTTGAAGATGAATGGCAGGATCTGTTCAAAGGCATTCAGTTATACTTAACCTCAGAGGGCAGGTATGACAAGTTAATGTTATATCATTTTAGACTCTTATATCACTTCACAGGGAAGGTCCTTCTAAATTTGCCTTTCTTTCTTCATAGAAGCCTAACCAAGGTGTGTAATAAGATCAGAGCCAAACCATTTAGTATCAAAAATACTTTTTGTCATTATGGCTTGATTAAAAGGATCATCTTGGAAGAACTGAGACTGAGAGAAAGAACTTGGCAACACTTTCTCTTCTGGGAAGGTTTTGAGATTGAAACTCAACCTATAAATGAACAGAAGAAAGCATGCAAGAAATAGTCAACCCCTCAGAGTAGTTCAAGGAGAAGGAGAGCTCTCCCAAAGCCACCAGAAGACAAAAATTCAAGCATAAAGCCCAAGAAAGCCAAAAAGAAACTAGATTTTGAAACAAACTCAGAGCAATCCACAGTAAAAAAGACAAATGATCTAAATCTTCCATACACAGATTCAAACACAGAACCAGAAAAGGAAGATGAAAGTCTAGACAACCAAAGTCTAGAGTACTCCATGGAACCTGCACAGGATTTTGAATTTTTTACTTCCAAAGATGAAGGTGAAACCTCAAGAAATAAGAAATCAAGATAACACATAAGATTAAGGAGTTGAAAGAGGTAATAGCACATTAAGAGGTTTTAGAAATGGTGATAAAGGCAAGATATAAAGACTTATCAGAAAATTTTGCAAAGACCAATGCAGTGTTTGAGAAGTTGGCACGTGAAAGTATAAAGGAGAAAAAGAAGAAGAAAAAGATCACAAAGGATTATAACAACGTATGGTGGTTAGCTAAGTGCCTAAAGAGGAAGATAAAAAAATTGAAGGGAAAAATTACCACACATCCAGATTTACAGGTGATGGTACAGGTTGCTGTAAATTTGTAGGGAGATCAATGAAATAAATAATAATTTGTGATGGAACAACAGTTTTGGATATGAAAGTTTTCTTTTTTGAAAAATAGAGCTTTCACCAGCACAAAAGGAAAAATTATAACCAATTAGCTATTGAAAAGTAGAGCTTTCATTAGCTAATTAGCAAATCCTAAGGTGAAATAGCTGGTGAAACTGCAAAGTAAGAATTTTGAAGATTTGAGCTCAAACATAGCGGTTTTTGGGTGATTTAAAGGATAAGAGGACATCTAAAATATGAATCACCAAATCATAAAATATTCAGTTTCAAAGATTCGTGGAGATTTTGGAGGAGAATGCTAAATTGGTCAACTAAAGCTTTGTTCACAGCTGTTGAAAGTTTTCCAACTACTGAAAACATGTGTCCTTTCCTCCATGACACATCATAAACATAGCAATGATGAAGACCAGATGTCGAAGACAAGCTTTGAAGATAGTTCGATTCATAGGAACTAGTTCTTAGTTATCCTATTATATTTAGTTTTGTCTTCTGTTTTCTTTTTTAGAAATCTAGATCCATTTTTCAGGGATCTGAGATCTATTGTAAAGGTTATAAATACTTATCATTTTGATAAAGTAGAGGTTCGATTTTGGATAGCAGAAATACTATATTGTAAACAAACTTTTCATATGATAATACAAATCACAGTTTTCTCTCTCTATTGATGTCAGATTCTCATGTTTTCAGCTGCAGAATGACTGTCATCTCATTGGTCAGCTCATAACTTGATTAATAGTTTCTTATCATTGTTTATTAAACCCTACATTTGTATTTGGTTTATAGGCATTGTTTTCTCACCCACTTTAAAATCTATCATCTGATTATTGATCCTTGAGAGCACTGGTTCATTTGATTCTCATTTTGACTGTCTGAATACCATACTGTAATTGAGTCATCCCATTGATCCACACATACAAAATACAAAAACAATTTTACTTTAAGTTACCAAGCATCTTTGACCCACAACCACAAAGAGTTTCTTGGAGTGATAACAAATTGGCACCGTTGCCGGGGAGAGGAGACTAAAGCTCAGCTTTCCTCGGAGACGACACAGAGCTGATCTTTGATGATAGACAAAGATTAGACATTACATTGGTTGTAATCATCTATCTGGTGACTCCACAAGTTCATCCTGTCTCCAAAGAAGATTAGTACCAGGGCGAATCCATAAGAATCACCTGTCACACCAGTGCCCAACCCTGAACTAATTCTTAAAAGAGGAAGATCAAGGTCAGACTTCAAAATCAGGTACCCAAAGTAATCCTCTTTCTCATTCTAATAAGTTCATAACAGAAAACACTGGATCTTCTTCCTCTAAGATTGTCAGTGAAAAAGCATATGTAACAAATACAGAAAAATCAATTATTTCTTATCAAGAGGAAAATGTCATTACAGAAGAAGTGATAGGCTCAAATTTGGTTGAAGAATCATCTAAAACTTTAGAAAGAAATCATAGCTCATCATCGCTTGAGTCTTTTCACTCACAGCGGGAAGAATACCATATACACATTCACACTAGCCTCCTTGTTGTAGAACATATTCTTCAAGAACTGTTTGCTAAAGGTGAGGAAAACTTTGCTGAACAACTTACAAAATTCGATATAGCTTCATACAAAACTTCTTTCCTATCAGAGATTTCTTCCCCTTTTAAATTAAACCACCCCAGTGCTGAGGAATCAGAGAAAAGTCTATCACCTCTTTCACCAATAATCATGGCCGCACCTCCTCCTTTGACCAATATGCAACAAATCCTAGCTGCTAGGTATGCACCATTGATATTGCCAAATCTAGTATCAACCATGCCTACAAGAGACTATCAAAAGTATATGCCCAAATTCACAGGTGAAGGTGATGTGACTGTTGAAGAACATATAGAGGCGTTTTATAGTTATGCAGAAAACCTTAACATTGAGGAAGAAGATGTTTGGACTCGAGTTTTTGTCCAAAGCTTAGATGGCCATGCCAGGAAGTGGTTCAAAGAACTTCCTGTTGGTTCAATAGTTGGCATAGAGCAATTGGATGGTATTGTTTTGAAGCACTGGGGTGATAGAATAGATTTCTTGTACTATATTACTAAATTTGGAAATCTTAGGAAAGAAAATGGTGAATGAGTCCCTAATTTCACTAAAAGGTTCAATAAGATGTATAGTAAAATACCAGCCGAGATAAAAGCTTCAGATACCTTTGCCAAAATCACATATGAAAATTCTTTTGATTCAGAATTCTGTCTGTTGTTGAGAGAAATAAGGTCACCTACCTTATCTCTAATGCAAGATTCTGCCCTTGAAGTGGAATCAAATATATTGGCTGCTCATAAGTTAAAGGGAAACACTGATAGAAGAAAGCCTAGAGATGAAGCTTCTTCTTCATCCCATACTAATCCAAAACTAGACAAGATGGCTAAAATGTTAGAGTCTTTAACTTCTGAGATATCTAAACTTAAAATTGAAAACAAACAACCTATCAAAGGAAGGGGTACTTATGATTATACAAACTGAAATTCAAATCAGAATCCAAACAACTTCAAGAGAAATAATCAGCAAGTGCAGATTTTGCAGATAGAAAGAAATCCTACTGAGGATCAGAAGATAAAGGCTCCTCTTCAAAATGCTATGATGGAAGAATATGATGAAGATGAATGTCCTGAAAATCAAGAAGACCATATTCATTGTTTCAAAGCAGAGCTGGAAAATTCATTTTTGACTCAAAATGATTATGAGGAGGCCCTTACAAATGAAAAAATTAATGAACTCTCTGATGACAATGGTGTATTTCAGGCAGATGAGAAAAATAGATACAATCTCAGGTCTAAGGCAGCGGCTGCAAAACAGAGTACTACACCTCCTCCTCAAAAGAAAAATCGTGTACCTTCCAAGCAGTAGAATCCAGATCAACAGAACTTAAAGGAACCACATATTGCATTAAAAGCATCATCCCACATGGTAAAAAAATCTGACAAGACCTATTTATCTTTTAATCTTGAAGCAGAATCCAAAAAATTAAAATTCCAATCCCTCTAGTTGAGCTGATGGAAAATGAGTAATTTAAGAAAAACATTTTGATCACCCTTGATCCTAGCTGCACTTCTGACTCTGAAAATATCCTCAACATTCAAGATAATCAACCTACTATTGTCCTAGGACCTATGATTGAAGATCGGGATGAGAGCTGTCCACCATTTTACATTTCCTTGAACATTCATGACAAAATCTTGCACAATTGTCTCTTAGATTCAGGTGCATATCATAATCTAATGCTAAAGGCTGTGATGGAAGAACTTGGTCTAGAAATCACTAAGACTTATCATGATCTTTTTTATTTTGACTCCAAGAGAGTTAAATGATTTGGGCTTATTAAATATTTGGCAATGACCTTGACCTCAGCATCAATGAAAACCATGGTGATGGATGTGGTTGTGGCAGACATCCCTCCCAAATTTGGATGTCTCTTGTCTAGATCTTTCATGAAAAGACTTGGTGGAACTCTGCAAATGGATCTATCATACGCCACCATTCCGATGTTCAGTGGAGAAAACATAAGGTTGTATAGAGAATTTCAGCTTGCATACATAATCAGTGATGATCAGAATCCAGTCAATCAACCAATTTATTCAGTGGACACAGGTATGGGTTCATGTATACTTCAAATTGACGACACTCTTTCTGAATCATTATTACTTAAGAAGCCCATTGTGCAGCCAACATAAATAGGTGAAAATGATTTCTGGACAATGTTCTTTGATGGGGCATGTACAAGAGAATCAGCTGGAGCATGCATAGTCATCATTTCCCCATTGAAGGAAACCACTCATTTATCTTTTAAGCTTGATTTTAAAGCAACTAACAACATTGCAGAGTATGAGGCCCTGCTCCTAGGATTAAATGCAACCAAAGAGATGAAGATTCCGAGACTACAGGTAATTGGAGATGCGGACCTAATAATTCAGCAAGTAAACAAATCCTTCCAGGCCAAACATGTTAGGCTGAAAGCCTATAGAGATGAAGTTTTGACAGTAATCCATGCTTTTACAGATTTCAAGATTACTCATGTTCCTAGAGCCATGAATGTATTAGCTGATTCATTGGCTGTTTCAACCTGCTCTTTCATACCTCCATTACCCTCTAAATTAAACTATGAAGTCCAAGTAAAGTATAGGCCATCACTCCCTGATAATGTAAAGTTTTGGAAGGTTTTTGAAGATGATGCTGAAATCACCAGATTCCTTGCAGTGATGGATGAGTTTGCAGATTTTTAGATTGATTTGGAGAATGAACATGATGAAGAAGCTGAGAAGCCAAAGCTAATAAGTAAAATTGGAGCACATGAAATTGTTCAATTATCCACCAACATAATTCCTAAAGGATTGGTACCTTTAGAAAGGTTGTTTGATAATAATGATGTGGCTGTGAAATTGGAAAAGAAGGAAGAGGATTTAGATGTCTTTCAGTTAAATGTAGCCAGTGAACAAGATCCTAAATATGTCAACTTAGCTTCTCATCTGTCTGAAGAACAAAAGGTTGATTATGGTGAGTTGCTAAGAGAATTTGCTGATATCTTTGCTTGGCAATATAGTGACTTGAAAACATTCAACACCGAGATAATTCAACACAAGATTCCTTTAAATAAAGATACTAAACCATTTAGGTAAAATCTTAGATCTTTCAGCCCTATGTTGCTGCTTACCATGGAAAAAGAGATCAAGAAATTATTGGATGCTAAAATTATTATATCTCTCAGATACTTAGATTGGATTGCTAACCTTGTACCTGTCAGAAAGAAAAATGGAGAGATCAGACTCTGTGTGGATTTCAGAAATTTAAACAACTGTTATAGGAAAGACAACTACCTGTTGCCCAAGATGGAACACATTTTACAAAAGGTATCAGGGTCAAGTGTGATGTCCTTTATTGATGGGTTCTCCGGATACAATCAGATTGTTGTCCATCCAGATGACAGAGAAAAGACTGCCTTTACCACTCCATGGGGCACTTTCATGTATGAAAAGATGCCTTTCAGACTGATGAATGCTGGAGCTAGTTTCCAGAGAGAAATGGACATCACATTCATTGGAGAGAAAGACAAATTTGTTCTGATATATCTTGATGACATAACTGTTTTTTCAAGTAGCCATGAAGATCATTTGCAACATTTGAGGAAGGCATTCTTAAAGTGCAGGAGGTATGTCATTTCTCTTAATCCTAAGAAATCTAATTTTGCACTTAAAGAAGGGAAATTGCTTAGACATATTGTTTCAGCTGATGGGGTAAGGATTGATCCAGAAAGAGTAGAAGCCATTGAAAAATTGTCTCTTCCTAGATCAAAAAAGGATATTCAGTCTTTCCTTGGAACTATAAACTTTATTAGGAGGTTTATAACAAACTTTGTAGAACTTACAAAGCACATTACTTATATGTTAAGAAAGAATTTTGAAGTAAGATGGACTGAAGAAGCTAAACACTCTTTCAATGCTATCAAATAAGCCATTATAACAACCCCTGTTTTAATTAGTCCTAACTTTGAAAAGGAGTTTTATATCTTTTCATTTGCTTCAAAAGATACAATTGCAGCTATACTATTGCAGAGAAATGTTGATGATCAAGAGCAACCAGTTGCCTTCTTCAGTAAAGTCTTGAGAGATGCTGAAGTAAAGTATGAACCATTGGAAAAACAAGAATATGCACTCATCAAGTCATTAAAATCCTTCAGGATTTACATTCTTTAAGCCGAGGTAATAGCTTATGTACCCTCAAGCTCAGTTAAATATGTGCTTATACAACCCGACATAGATGGAAAAAGGAGTAAGTGGATAGCAAAGTTAATTGAATTTGATGTTGAGATCAAACCAAAAAAACTTGTGAAAGGTCAAGGCCTTGGAAAGCTCCTTGCAGAAGAAAATTGTAAGTTGCTTGAGATAAATTTTGTGGGTATAAATGAAGAAGACATTCAAATTTCAGATCACAAAGGTAGTGATAATTTGTAGGTTTCTCCTCACCTAGCTGAATATGAATGGTACAGTCACATAATTTGTTTTCTACAGAATTTATCAGTTCCTTCAGATTTGACAAAAACACAAGGGAGAGCTTTAAAGCTCAAAGCCATAAATTTCTGCACCAATGACAACTTATTGTTTTGGAAAAATCCAACAGGGATTCTCTCGAGGTGCATAAACCAAGAGGAATCAACTAAAATCATGACTAAATTTCATAATAGTGAGTGTGGAGGACATCACTATTGGAAGACTACCGCTCATAAAATCCTAAGAGTTGGTTACTATTGGTCATTCTTATTTTCATATGTGTGTCAATTTGTGAAAACATGTGACAAGTGCCAAAGGTTTGCATGCAAAAAGCAGCTAAAATCTCTTCCCCTCAAACCTGTTGTGGTCATGAGTCCTTTTCAACAATGGGGTTTGGAATTCATAGGTGATATTCATCCAACTTCTGGGAATCAACATAAATGGATCCTTGTGGCTACTGATTATTTTACCAAATGGATCGAAGCCATTCCTACAAGAAATACCAATCACACTGTCATCATTAATTTTCTGCAAGAAAACATATTCTCCAGATTTGTCTGCCCTAATAGAATAGTCACTGACAATGCTGCTGCGTTAAATGATAAACACTTGGTAAAATAAAAAGTCAATTGGCACATCCCCCTTCTAGTTGGTATATGGCACTGAAGCCATCTTTCTTGTTCAACTTGCACTGTCAGTTGAATTTTTTTTGCAAGAAGCTGACTCTAAGCCAAATGATCTAACTAGGAGGATCCACAATTTGGTAGAGCTGCAGCAAGACAAAGAACACATTCTGGAGAAGACAGAGTTACACCAAAGGAAGATGAAAGAAATCTTTGACAGAAAAGTTAAGACAGATATTTTCAAGGTAGGGTATCTGGTTCTGAAATGGGATGCAACAAGACAAGAAAAGGGAAAACATGGAAAGTTTGATGCACTCTGGATAGGTCCATTTTTCATAGCATCAGCTCAACAAAACAATACTTTCATCCTCCAAGATCTTGCAAGTGAAGAAGTATCAGGTGGCCCATTCAATGGGTTGTTTCTGAAGCTCTACTTTTCATGAGGCTTTCCTTAGAGCCTTCTTATTTGTACATATCCTTTTCAGTTTTGTTTTTGTTTTGTTTTTGTCAATAACTCCATGCCCAATGGAATACTGAGTCAAACTAGGTTCTTGGAAACCTCACAGGGAGGTATCCATCCCAACTGGAGCCAAATGTTATCTCTCAAAATGAATCAGTCAATTTGTTCCTTTTTGTAGGTGATAGCATGGTCATAAATTAGGGTCCTATATAATTTTTTAAATTTTAGAAGTGTCAAAATATAGGATCTAAGATGTTATCCTAGAAATAAATTGATCATCAAAAGGTCTTTTCAAAAAATCGAGAAAAAATCTTTTCACCAGCTAACATTTGTTTTGAAGTTGAAGTTAGCTAGTGAAAGCCTTAGGTTTCAACGACTAAAGTGTACTCTCAGCAACAAGCGAGCCGATGAAAGCGTTAACACAGGTTTTCCTCCAACGACTCAAGAAACCCAAAAAGGATACGCCGGACACACGTTATACAATCATCATGGAGAGTTAATGGACGCAAATGTGTGATGACACCTTTCATCATGTTTTAGCAGGACATCATGATAGATTGCGCTCACGAATTTTGTGGGGTAGACAGAGAAGGGTTTGAAGACGTGACACACTATTAATTATCATTGCAACTAGAGGATAAAGTACCAGTTAGCTGATGACATCAAATCAAATCACCATTTCCTATTTCAAACTCACGGCTTCAAAAATTTCTATTATGGGGTTTCATATTTCATTAATAACACATAGTTGTTTTCACCAGCGCTAGCCTTTTCTTTATTAAGAAGTTTGTTGTTTCAACCGTGTACAAATTAGCTAGTGATTAAGTTGCAGATGGCAAGGAAGCAAGGAGGACAACTTCTGAGGAAAGAATTAGACAATTTATCCTTCTTGCAGTCTTATCCAGAGGTGCAGAAGCGTTTCTTAGATGCAGGTTGTATGACATATGTGGAAAGGTTACAGGAGGGCTATCACCAGGCAATTGCAGAGGTGTTTGCAAAGTCTTACGATGGAAAGAAAGATACAATAGGCTCGTTGGAACTGATAGTTGATTAAGCTGCCATCGCTTATGGCAGCTTCATCAACTAGTTTACCCAGAACATGCCAAAATTGGTTTAAAACAACAGTGACCAAGAATATGGATTTTAGATCATACCTCAAGACATAATTCCGAAGTATAACCTGGAAGAAAATCATCCTTGTTTCTTACCTTGAAGATGAATGGTAGGATCTGTTCAAATACATTCAGTTATACTTAACCTCAGAGGGCAGGTATGACAAGTTAATGTTATATCATTTTAGACTCTTAGATCACTTCACAGGGAAGGTCCTTCTAAATTTGCCTTTCTTTCTTCATAGAAACCTAACCAAGGTGTGTAATAAGATCAGAGCCGAACCATTCAATATCAAAAATGACCTTTTTCATTATGGCCTGATTAAAATGATCATCTTGGAAGAACCGAGACAAAGAGAAAGAAATTGGCAACACTTTCTCTTCTGGGAAGGTTTTGAGACCCAAACTCAACCTATAAATGAACAGAAGAAAGCATGCAAGAAATAGTCAACCCCTCAGAGTAGCTAAAGGGGAAGGAGAGCTCTCCCAAATCCACCAGAAGACAAAAATTCAAGCATAAAGCCCAAGAAAGCTAAAAAAAAACTAGATTTTGAAACAAACTCAGAGCAATCCACAGTAAAAAAGACAAATGCTCTAAATCTTCCATACACAGATTTATACAAAGAACCAGAAAAGGAAGATGAAATTACAACCAACCAAAGTCCAGGAGATGAAATAACATTAGATGCAGTTTGCTGTGGTGACGAAATCCAGAGTTATCCTTACAAGTACTTTGATGGATGATTTGCTTGAAGAAGTTCAAGAATTGTTGGATAATTTTGCTGACATAGTGATGGATGAGCTGCCTAACTCATTTCCACCCATCAGAAGTATCATCCATCATATTGATTTGATACCAGGAGAAAGTCTTCCAAACAAAGAAGCATACAGACTGACACCTAGAGAGAATGAGGAGGTAAAGAACCAAGTCCAGGAATTGTTAGACAAGGGGTTGGTCAGAGAGAGCTTGAGTCCATGTGCAGTACCAATTGTGTTGAGTCCAAAGAAGGATGGAGGATGGAGAATGTGTATAGACTCGAGAGCCATTAACAAGATCACCATCATGTATAGATTTCCTTTTCCAAGAATGGATGATTTAATGGATTGTTTAAGTGGAGCAAATTTCTTTTCTAAGATAGTTTTGAAAAGTGGATATCACCAGATAAGGATGAGAGAAGGTGATGAGTGGAAAAAAACCTTTAAGACAAATGAAGGTTTGTATGAGTGCCTTGTTATGCCATTTGGCTTAAAAAATGCCTCGAGTACTTTTATGAGGTTGATGAATGAAATACTGAAAGATTTCATTGGCAAGTTTGTGGTTGTGTATCTGGACGATATACTTATCTTTAGCAGGACTAAAGTGGAACATTTGAGACACCTAACACTAGTGATGAGGAGACTAAATCAGAAGAAGCTACTGATAAATCTGAAGAAGTCCTCTTTTATGAAGACATAACTCATTTACTTGGGTTTTCTGATCTCTTCAAATGAACTAAAGATGGATCTAGAGAAGGTGAAAGCAATCAAAAAATGACCATCACCAAGGAGTATGTTTGAGTTAAGAAGCTTCCATGGATTAACAAGTTTCTATAGGAAGTTCATCAGAGATTTCAATGGAATTTGTGCACCAATGATGGATATAGTGAAGAAGAAGCACAAGTCTTTTAAATGGACAGAGGAGGTCGAGAGGAGATTCAATATACTGAAGGAGAAAATAATAGAATGACTAATTCTGATCTTACCAAATTTTGGAAAGACATTTCAAGTGAGATGTGATGCAAGTGGAGTTGCAATTGGAGCAGTTTTGAGACAAGATAATAGACCGGTTGCCTATTTCAGTGAGAACCTGAATGAGACCAAGAGAAAATACTCCACATATGATAAGGATTTTTATGCCATAATTCAAATATTGAAGAAATGGAGACATTACCTTGTTCCACAAGAATTTGTATTGTATAACGACAACCAAGCTTTGCAATTCATAACCAGACAGGAAAAATTGAATCAGAGGCATGCAAAGTGGATTGAATTTATGAAGAATTTCACTTTTGTCATAAAACATATTTCTGGGAATGATAACAAAGTTGTTGATGCATTGAGTAGGAGATGTTTGATTCTGTAGGAGTTCTAGGTGAAGACCTTGGGGTTTGAACACCTTAAGGATATGTATCATGATGATCCAAACTTTAAGAAAGCATACGAAGCATGTACGAATCCTATGCTGAGAGACAGGAGCTAGTGGATAGAGTATATGATTCAAGAGGGATTACTGTTCAAGGGCAATCAATTATGCATACCAAAATGCTCAATGAGGGATAACCTTTTGAAGGAAAAGCATAGTGGGGGATTGGCTGGACATTTCATCCATGATAAGACATTTTCATAGTTGAGCAGTTCATACTATTGGCTAGGTATGAGAAAAGAAGTGATAAAGTTTGTGAAAAAATGCAGAATCTGCCAACATGCAAAAGGAAAAAAACAAAACACTAGATTGTATCAACCATTGCCAATACCAGAGAGGCCTTGGGATGCAATAAGCATGGATTTTGTGTTGGGACTGCCAAGGACGCAAAGAGGATGTGATTCCATATTTGTGGTGGTGGATAGGTTTTCAAAGATGGCACACTTTATCCCATTCCAAAAGACCAGTGATGCAACACATGTTGCAAATCTGTTTTTCAAGGAAGTTGTGAGACTTCATGGACTACCCAAGAGAATTATCTCAAATAGAGACACAAAACTTGTTGGTCATTTTTGGAGAACACTGTGGAAGAAGTTGGGGACAAATTTGTCCTTCAGTTCAACTTATCACCCTCAGACAGATGGGCAGACTGAGGTGGTAAACAGAAGTTTGAGAAACTTATTGAGGAGTTTGGTCATTGAGCATCATAATCAGTGGGATCTGATTCTGCCACAAGAAGAATTTGCATACAATGACTCACCCAATAGGAGCACTGGAAAGAGTCCATTCCAAATACTGTATGGAATGGAACATAGTGAGATCAGAAGCGTTGGAGCAAAAGATTTTGCTGCAGAAATGCAAAAAGTCCATAGCGAGATCAGAGGACAGTTGTAGAGCTCTAACCAAGAGTACAAGCACAAAGTTGATTAAGATCGCAAAGAACTTCAATTTGAAGTAGGAGATCAGGTTCTAGCACATCTCAGGAAAGAAAGGTTCCCTAGGGGAACATATAACAAGTTGAAGATTAAGAAGATAGGGCCATGTAAGATAATAAGGAAGTTGTTGATTAAGGTTGGTTGTCATTGATGTCAACCCTTGAAGAAAGCCCCGTCGCACAAAGGTTTGGGTAATGGACCCAATATTGTTTGATGTAAATATGAATCATTATTGTTTTTTCATGGTTGATAAGAAGTAAATATGGATGAACTCCAAAGTGGTCCCCTTATGGTGAAAGCCCTCATGGGAAGACGCTTTGTGGAGTAAGAGAACCCATGCTTAATTGTGGAATAATGAGAT
>JASDQU010099745.1:497092-512360 GCA_032191745.1 Picea mariana
CAAANTGTCAGGGAAACTATCTTAGATGGATATTTCTTATCATGCCATTTCCGGTGGTATGTAGAACGTCACATAACTCCTCACGGTTAGAGAGTTATGGCCATCTGAAGTTGGAGAACCCAGGTTTGGGTAATGGACCCAAGTTTGTTTGATGGATAACGGTATAATTTTTGATATATTTGAAGGTAATAATATTCTATATGGATAGAACATGTCATTCCATTTCTGTTGGTATGTGGAATGTCACATAACTCCTCACGGTTTGAGAGTTATGGCTTTACGAAGTTGGAGGACCCTCACATGTCATCTAGAAGCCCCAAAAGGTCAAAGTAGTCCAAGTGGTTTAAGGGATTTTAGAAGGTAAATAATAAAGTGAAGTGATGAGTGTACTATAATTCAAAGTGAATACAAAATAAATTATTTAAATAATAAATTTAATGGAGAAATTAGAAGTGGGTTAACCCTAAAATAAGGAAAGTGGGCAAAGTGACCTAGAAGATGTTTTTAAGGAAGCTACTTGGAGAGTATAAATAAGAGGCTAGGTTCTCTCATTTTAATCACACTTGAGCATATTGAATATATATATATATATATGTGTCTGAGGTAACCAAGGATATCTAAGACGAAATTCTAAGGGAAGGTGAAGAAAAGAAGGCCAAAATGCGAGGAAGGATAAATTCTTTTGATGGTGCTTTCTAAGGTATGTTATTTACAGGTCATCTCACCATTTTTGCTATAATTTTTTTTATATAATGATTCAGACCGTGAAATTGCTATGAAATTGAGAAAAAATATCCAAGTATCTGTGGTAAACAATTCAGCTTGTGGGTCGTTGTAGTTTGGGAGTTACACTTCGTGGAAATCAGGGTTTGTGGCTAGTCTTGAAACTAGTCAAAAACAAGTGTTTCGGGTAAAAACGTCATAAATTCTTCATAACATCTCCAAATTTAGTGAGACCAAATGTGTTGGTTAGGGTACAATATTTAGTATGCTGTGTAATAGCTTCATATAAATTGAACAAATATTGCGTGTGGAGCACGCTCTATAAGGTCGCTCTCTAGAATAAGCCAGAATTCAATAAGGTATGCCATTTTTGCTATAAATCCTTTTCTGAGAGATTCCAAGTAGTGAAACTTGGAGGAATTTCATAAAACACACTAAATACCATTGTGTATCAGTTTTAGATCTTTATACATTACAGGTTCAAAGTAATTATTACTTCAAGTCAGGGTTGTTGACTAATCCAAAACTAGGCATGTGAGAGTAAAGAAAAGTTTGATAAAAATGCTAGTGTCTTGTTGTTAAAGTTAAGGAAGGTTTGCAGGAATGTGATCATATACACCGGGTCTATTACAAAGCTACAAATCAGATTTGGATGATGAAATTGATGAGGCCTTTTGGTTGAGGTACATGGTTGAGACAAGTAGTTGATGAGTTGACACATACATGAGGTGTATAGTTGATGATGTTGGTACATATTGATGAGTAGTTGACACATGATTGGTACATACTTGGTACATGGTTGGATGCACTTGTTTATGGTACTAGTTGATTACAGGTTGTTTGGTACAGGTTGGTGCATGGTTGATGCACTTGTTTATGGTACAGGTTGATTACAGGTTGAGGTACAGGTTGATGCATGGTTCAAATTTATTGGTACATGTTTACAGTGGTATATCTCACAGTGGTAGTGTGACAGTGGTTCCATCATTCTACTTCTACTTCAAGGTGGCAGGACGGGGCAAGGACAAGTGGTTGTAGCCACCTTCTGGTTTTAGTCGGAGAAGATAGGGGGTTGTAGCCTCCTTCTGGTTGTAGCCAGAGAATTGGGGAGTTGGAGCTTCCTTCAGGTTGTAGCCAGAGAATTGGGGAGTTGGAGCTTCCTTCAGGTTGTAGCCTGAGAAACTAGGGGGTTGGAGTCTCCTTCTAGTTGCAGCTGGAAAACAAAGGAAGTTGGTGCTTCCAATGAATGTAATTCTTCAAGACATATAAGAAAAAAAATTTCATGGTTTTCTCCCAATTTGGGTTTCCATGTAAAACACTGGTGTACTGTGTATGTGTATGATTGTTAATTTGTTCATTGCTTATTTACTCTACAGTTATTGGATGATAATGCTTCATTGATATAACACTTGGATTATATGGTTAAAAATGATTAAATTGCTCTATTACTGATTCACCCCCCCTCTTAGTAATCCAACAATTGGTATCAGAGCCGGTTCCTTAAGGAAACAGTTTAACCACTGGAAGGAGATCATGGATTATTTTGAAAATGGAGTACCGATGTTTAATGGTCAGAATGGTTTTAAGTATGAGATGTGGAGCATAAGGACGAAAGTATTTTTACAGGCACATGGACATTATATTTGGCTATCAGTTGTTACAGGATATGATAGTTGAAAAAGGGAAAAGACTGCAGCCAAGAAGGAATTGAGGAAAAATAACAAAATAGTAATGGACTTCATCTGGGAAGGATTACCTAATCCGGTAAGAGAAAAGGTTGGTAAATGTTCATCAACAAAAGAACTTTGGGATAAGTTACATGACATATATTCTTCACCCATCACAGATTCAGAAAATGTCAAAGACGATGCAAATACAAATCAAGAAGAATTATGTTCACCATGTCAAGAAGATTCATAATATGAAGAGTACATAATCACTAGAGGTATGTTGTTTTGTGTTAATTGTGAAAAATGTGGACATCTTGAAATAGAATGCCATGAAGGAAATGAGACAAGAAAAATAATTGAAAAGGAAGACAATTATAAAGAAGAATTGATTAATGCTTTAGATGAACTAAGAGAAGAAAATAATTCACTCAAGAAAGAATTGATGAAACAAAAGGAAGGTGTTCACATTTTTTAAGAAGCCCAACAGGTCATCGCGAACTTAATAACTCAGCTAGAAGAAGCCAGAAAGATTGAAAAAAATCTTGAATATCAAAATAAATGTTTGGAAACCAACATAACAACACAGAAGGAAGAAGCATAAATGAGAGAGAAGAGATTGACAGATCATATTAAGGAAAGAACTAACGATCTAAACCAACTTGAGGAAAAGTTTGGTCAAGAAGAGAAAGGACTTGAAGAAGAAATAATCACATTAGAAATTCAGCTTGAAGAAGCGAAAATAACAGAAGAAGTCATGAAGTCTMAAAAAATGAAGAAAGAAGAAGAGGTTGAGAAGCTTGAAGAAGAAGTTGTCACATTGAGAAGTAAAATCATCAAGCTCAACACGAACGTTGAAGAGACATAAACATCCACATCAATTATAGTGAATGAAGAGAAGCACTCTAGGTTGCTAGAAAAGAATAATGAAGAAAATAGAAATAGTTATGTAGAAGTGATCAAAGGAAGGAATCATGGTCAACCAGAATCTAAGAAAACTATTAAAGATACATCTTCAAGGGGACCATTCATGTTCAAGCCACAAAGAAGATTTAATCATGATCATGATTAGTCAAGACAAAAATTCAGAAGGACTACGCCACAAAGAAGATCATTCACTCCTAGGTATGCAAATTTATTTTATGGTCATTGTTTTTATTGTACTAACTTTGGACATAAGGTTGCAGATTGCAAGGATTATAAAACAAATGTTCAAGCAAGAAGTGCCTATGTGGTTGCACATAACATTGAGTGTTACAAATATCATAACTATGGACACATAGCCAGTGATTGTAGAAGCGTGATCGATACTTCCATTAAAGAGAATACTAATATCAGATATAAGAAAGTATGGATAAGAAAACAAGAAGAATAGGTGAACAAAGACCAGGTACCAGAGATTGCAAGATTGACAATAAAATGAGATGAAGAAAATTCTACAGAGAAAAAGAAAGATGTCAGATACAAAAAGGCTTGGAAAATAACTGAAAGAAAGGAAGGGCAAGTAAATAAGGAACAGGTTCAAGAGATTGTACTTTCATGCATTGTAGTGAAAGATGAATCCACAGACAGAAAGAAAGAAGTCAAAGCTCAGAGAGATAATGAATTTACCCATGAAGATGATCATCATCTACCAATGAAGATGATGATGAATCTACCAATGAAGATAATTATGAATACACATCAGAGCAGGAATTTTTCCGAGCCATCCAGCTTAGAGACTCCCAAGTAATATGAATATTAGACAGGGGGAGTCTATGCGATATCTGTGACAGACCAAAGAACTATCCTTTGAGCATCTTGCAGAGTTTGAGAAGACAGATTCAGAGCAATCAGTTAGCAAAAGTATAGTTTGATAGTATAATGATAAATGGGTTAGCATTATGGAAAGTTGCGCAAGCAGAGTCTTGGAAAGTATGGACATAGATGGATTTGTAAGAACACTTAGCAGGTTTGGATAAATATATGATAGTGGACAAGAGCATGGATTCATAGATTGGTTCAAAGACAAAGGAACATTATCGTAATGGATGATAATTACACAGGAAATGGCTCAAACAATGCTAATGGATTACAAATTGACAGATATTGTTCGGACATAGGTAGTGCATACATCAGTTCACATTCAAAATAGAGTAATGCTTAGAAACAACACTGACAAAAATCCCTACGAGCTATGGAAAGGAAGACTAACAAATGTGAAGCACTTCAGAGTTTTTGGAAGCAAATGCTACATCAAAAGAGAAGATGGCAGAATGGGAAAATTTGTCTCTCGTGTGGACAAAGGAGTACTTGTTGGTTACTCAAGTACAATGAAATCATACAAGTGTTACAATCTAAGATTGAAAAAAGTTTTGGAAAGCATAAACGTGGCAATTGATGAAACAGGCAGACCAGAATCAAAGGAAGAAAATGAATCAATGAAACAACCCTTAGAAGAAGAAGCAGAAGATGAAAAGGAAGTAGAAGAGTAAGATGAAGAGAATCCGACATAAGCAGAAGAGAAAATTCATCAAGTGTCTCCAAAGACACCCAGTAAACGAGTATAGAAGAATCATCCTTCAGATCAGATTATCAGAAACAAAGATGTAGGAGTTGAGACTAGAAGAAGAATCCGTTCACCAGAACAAACACACCTAGCACTCTTATCTACAATTGAACCAAACTGTTTTGAAGAAGCCAACAAGGATGAATTTTGGAATCAGGCCATGGATGAAGAATTGGATCAAATAGAGAAAAATGACACTTGGGAATTGGTTCCAAGACCAAAGAATAAGAATGTGATCGACACAAAATGGGTTTTCAGGAATAAATTGAATGAAGATGGACATGTTACAAGGAACAAAGCTATTTTGATATGTAAAGGATATGCACAGATTGAAGGAATCAACTTTGAAGAGACATTTGCCCCAGTTGCCAGAATGGAAGCAATCCGTTTGATTTTAGCTTATGCATGCTCCAAAAATGTTAAAGTATATTAGATGGACGTAAAATCATCTTTTTTGAATGGGGAAATTGAAGAAGAAGTCTACATTGAACAAACAAAAGGATTTCAGTTATCAGAGAACACAAACTATGTGTGTAAATTAAAGAAGGCCTTGTATGGTCTAAAACAGGCTCCTAGAGCATGGTACTCCAGTATGAATAAGTATCTGCAACAGGCAGGGTTCAGAAAAGGAAGTGAAGACAACAACCTCTACATCAAGGTAAGTCAAGGTAATATTTTATTAATTGAAGTTTATGTTGATGATATTATTTTTGGTAGTGATGACGACAGGTTAAGCCAGAAATTTGCAAAAGACATGCATAATGAATTCAAAATGTCGTTACTTGGAGAACTATCCTTCTTTCTAGGACTTCAAATACGTCAAAGCTGTTAATGTTTAAGCCATTATTATAGTTCTTTGCATTTCAATAGATAACAACAACATAAGACAAGATCACTGAGAAATACACAATCACAAGAGACACAACATTTATCCTGGGAAACCCTCTAGGGGAAGAAAACCCAACAAAACTTCCTTATTATAGATAGACAATACAGTGCCAAGAGATAACTTAAGCTAATACAAAAGATCCTCTCCCAAAGATGCGCCACTCTCTCTCTCTCTCTCTTCTCCAATAGCAGCTCTAAAACTTGTCTCTCAATGAGCAAGTGAGGTGTGTCTAAGTGAGGCGCTAGACTTCTTATGTTATAACCCTAATTTGCACCATACATGCTTACCTGGCATCAGGCCATCTCAGATCCCTTCTTTTCCAAAGCACCGCTGAACAACTCTTTAAAAAACCTCTTTTATAAGGGCCCACACACCCTACTCCATTACTGCACGCGTGTACACGCTAGCTGACCTAAAACAACCTGCGTGGACCTACAAAATCACCCAAAGATTTTGTAGGTCCACGCAGGCTGTTTTAGGTCAGCTAGTGNCTCTCTCTCTCTCTTCTCCAATAGCAGCTCTAAAACTTGTCTCTCAATGAGCAAGTGAGGTGTGTCTAAGTGAGGCGCTAGACTTCTTATGTTATAACCCTAATTTGCACCATACATGCTTACCTGGCATCAGGCCATCTCAGATCCCTTCTTTGCCAAAGCACCGCTGAACAACTCTTTAAAAAACCTCTTTTATAAGGGCCCACACACCCTACTCCATTACTGCACGCGTGTACACGCTAGCTGACCTAAAACAACCTGCGTGGACCTACAAAATCACCCAAAGATTTTGTAGGTCCACGCAGGCTGTTTTAGGTCAGCTAGTGTGTACACGCATGCAATAATGGGGTAGGGCGCGTGGGCCCTTATAAAATAGGTTTTTTAAAGAGTTGTTCAGTAGGTATTTGGCAAAGAAGGGATCTGAGATGGCCTGATGCCAGGTAAGCATGTATATTGCAAATTAGGGTTATAACACCTTATTTAAACTAATCTGGCATGTGTGAAGTGTCTCTTCACTGGCAGGGCCGACTTCTTAATATGGGTGGTTATTACCACCTTTATTATATTCCGAGGCCTCTTTGATATATTCTGGGGCTGAATTCTCTTTCTGCCTATTACAATTACATTATGACCAATCCACAAAAGGGGATTGGGTCCTTTTACAATAGCTGACATGATAAATCCACAATGGGGATTGATCCAATGAATAATATATCAAATAATAATAAGAATACACTTTGCAGTTACATTATTTCAACACTCCCCCTTAACAAGAAGATTATTCAACAACATCAGGCGAGAGAGAGAGGACAACATCATCAACAACATCAAGTGGGTGAGAGGACAAAATCATCAATATCATCTTGGAACACTGAATGGCATATCTATAAATCATCAGAAGTTTTATTCATCGACAACATTGTCATTCTCAAAGGAATGCAATCATCATTTGCATCAATATGTATTAGTATAAAACTAATACATCACAACACAAGGCTGGCTCATCATAATACATGACTGGCTTTACGTCACAGCTGTCAAGCTGGAAACTCAATACTCATATTGCTTTACATCACAACAATCAAGCTGGAAGCAAGATACTAGACTGGCTTTACATCACAACTTCTCAAGTTGGAAGCACAGTACTAGTCTCATCTCAACGTCTTGATTTACGTCACAACACTTAAGCTGGAAGCAAGATACTAGACTGAATTTACGTCACATCTGTCAAGATGGAAGCACAGTACTAGTCTCATATCAATGTCTTGCTTTACGTCACAACACTTAAGCTGGAAATAAGATACTAGAATGGATTTACGTCCCATCTGTCAAGTCGAAAGCACAGTACTAGTCTCATCACATCATCTTGCTTTACGTCACAACCATCATGTTGGAAGCAAGATACTAGAATGGATTTACGTCACAACTGTCAAGCCGAAAGCATAGTACTAGTCTCATCTCATTGTCTTGATTTACGTCACAACCATCAGGTTGGAAGCAAGATACTAGATTGGCTTTACATCACAACTGTCAAGCCAGAAGCACAATACTAGTCTCATCTCATTTTCTTGCTTTACGTCACAGCAATAAAGCTGGAAGCAGGATACTCGTCCTACTTTACGTCACAACAATCAAGTTGGAAGCAGGATACTAGACTGGCTTTACGTCGCAGCTATCATGTCGGAAGCATAGTTCTAGTCTCATCACATCGTCTTGATTTATGTCACAACAATAAAGCTAGAAGCAAGAGATGTCTTGTCACAAAAACTACTCCCCCTTTCGAGGAAGGTCCTTTCGGACTATACCAAGCTTATCTCAAAAGTGCTCAAACTTTACATGAGATAGAGGCTTGGTCAACACATCAACAACCTGTTCATCCGTGCTAACGTACTGGAGCTTTATGGCTCCTCTCTACACCATGCCATCGATGTAATGATATCGGATCTCTATGTGCTTCGACCTGTCATGGAATACATGATTCTCTGTCATCTTTATGCAGCTCTGGTTGTCACATAGGATCATGGTTTCTTCCATATCTAGTTCAAATAGACCGGTCAACAACTTTTGAAGCCATATAGCTTCGCATATAGCAGAACATGCAACAATGTATTCTTCTTCCGCTGTGTTGAGAGCAATCGTGGATTGCTTTCTACTCTACCATGAGATCATGGCTGATCCCAAACTGAAACAACATCCTGAAGTAATTTTCCTATCAGAAACACTTCCTGCCCAATCTGCATCAGTATATCCACTCAATGTGAAATCATGATCTCCATCATAGCTAAGACCACAATCTATTGTACCCTTAAGGTACCTCATCACATGTTTTGCAGCCACTAGGTGAACATGTCTGGGTTCTACCAGAAATTGACTCAAGGTGTTCATGGAAAAACAAATGTCTAGTCTGGTGTTCATCAAGTACATCAACGATCCAATAATTTGTCTGTATAGTGTGGCATCAAGCAATTCTGACGAAGTGTCGACCAACAACTTCAGCTTCACTTCCATGGGTGTATTCATGGAATTGCATTCCAACATGTCGAATCTCTTCAGGATTTCGACTGCATACTTCCCTTGGTTAAGGACAATCCTCTCTGGACTCTGCCATACCTCAAGACCTAAGAAATAATGCATTAGGCCAAAGTATTTCATTTCAAATTCTGAGGCAAGTCTCTTCTTACATTCAGTGATGACAGTTTCTTCTCCGGTTAAGAATAAGTCATCCACATATAGTAGTAATATCACTGGCTCATCGTTCATAACCTTGAAGTAGAGGTTAGAATCTGCTTTACTCTTGGTAAAGACCAAGCTCGTCAGGAAACTGTCTATCCGGCCATACCAAGCTCTAGCAACTTGCTTCAATCTGTACAATGCTTTCTTCAACCTGCAGACATGAGACTTCCTGTCTTCAACTTCAAATCCTTGAGGTTGCTCTATATACACTTCCTCTTCAATGACACCATTTAGGAAATCTGTCTTTAGGTCCATCTGGTGCAACTTCTACTTCATCTTAGCTGCAAGGGCTATAATGGTTTTGATCGAAGTGTATTTGGATACAGGAGCGAATGTCTCTTCATAGTCAATGCCTTCTTTTTGAGAAAAGCCCCGAGCGACAAATCTTTCTTTATACTTTTCAATGCTTTTGTTAGCAACATGTTTTATTTTGAAGATCCATTTGGAGGATACCATGTCTTTACTCTTCGGTCTGGGAACTATTTCCCATACATCATTCTTTATTATGGATTGGTATTCCTCTGTCATGGCATCTGGCCATTCTTTCATTTGAATGGCTTCTTCAAAGCAGGTAGGCTCCTTCTCTAGGAGATCAAACATCAAAGCCATATAGCTGGAGAATGGCTTTCGTCTTTTCACCTGTCTCGTGGTTCCTTGGGGAACACCATACTTCTCTCCATATTGAATGAGATCTCTAGCCCAAGCTGGCTTTCTTTTATGGAGGATCGTCATATGAGGCAGTTCTTGAAATTCTACTATATCATGGTCTTTTGGAATTTCCTCATCAGGGGAATCTACGTCTTCCCTCACTGTTTCTGCAGCTTTGGGAACCTCCCTCACTGATTCTGCAGTTCTGGGGATTACAGGTTCTTCTTCACGTGCTTGTTCAAGCTGACATCTTCTCAATTTATTAAGTGCTGCATCTTCATCAAAAGTCACATCCCTGCTGATCTCAATGTGGCGGTGACCTAGTATGTAAATTATGAAGGCCTTGGATATCTCACAGTATCCCACAAATATTCCCTTCTTTCCTGAAGGTTCCAACTTGTTTCTCTTCTCTTTTGAAATATGTATAAAAACTGGGCAGCCAAATATTTTGAGATGACTTACCTCTGGTTTCTTTCTGGTGAACATCTCTTCCAGGGTCTTGAACACAAGTGCACTATGGGATAATCGATTTTGCACATAAATGGTTGTCATTACTGCTTCTGCCCATAAGCACATTGGAAGATCTTGGTCATGGATCATAGTCTTCACATCTTCCATTATCGTTCTGTTCTTTCGTTCAACTACACCATTTTCTTGAGGATTATAGGGAGTTGTGAGTTCCCTCTTGATCCCAACATCTTTGCAGAAGCTCACAAACTCTTTTGAGGTATATTCTCCTCCATTATCTGACCTGAGTATCTTGATCTTTCTTTTGGAAAGGTTCTTTATCAAGGCTTTGAATTCCTTGAACTTGCTGAACACTTCATCTTTAGATTTCAAAAAATACACCCAGGTCTTACGAGAATAATCATCAATAAATGATACATAGTATACATACCCACTAATGGAGGACGATGGCATTGGGCCACATACATCTGAATGAATGAGATCTAGGACTCCTTTTACTTTGTTGTCTCTCTTCAGAAAAGGGTTCTTGATGTTCTTCCCTTGCACACATCCATTGCACATGCCTTCATGGTCAATTTTGAATTCTGGTAGACTTGTGACAACTTTGCATAAGTATGGTAGTGCCTTGTAATTGATGTGAGCTAATCTTATATGCCAAAGTTCACATGAGTTTTCAATGGTGTGGGTCATGGCAACCTCTGAGTGACCCTTTAGCTTATACAAGCCATTTTATTCTCTTCCAATGATGATTGCTTCATTCAGGGTTTCTCCTTTAGCCCACATGATGACTTATCCATCTATAAAGGAAACTCTGAAGCCTTTCTTTTCTAAAGCAGAAATGGAGAGTAGGTTCTTTGTCAAACCTGGTACAAAGAGTACATCCTTCATCTTTATTGAGTTCCCTGAATTTATCTTGTATCTTGATTCTCCCACTCCCTTGATGGGATATTGGTAATAATCTCCAAGTGTCACTTTCTGAGAAAACTTATTTTCTGAAATACAAGAGAGAATGTCTCTTTGACCTGTCATGTGTTTGGAGGCACCACTATCAATGAGCCACGTGTTCTCTCCAGGTGTTACCGATCCTGAGAGGGACGAGATTAAGACATAGTCTTTGATCTGATCTCTTATCATCTTTACAGGTGGCTCTTCATCTTCAACTGCATGGGCATGGTGCCTCTTATGTTTCCTCTTGTAATCCTTGGGGGAGGGCGCACTTTTCTAGATGGTTTTAGGGTTCTAGATGGTTTTAGGGCTGAAAAGATTTTCCATAAAAAATCCCTAATTTGCATGTACGACAACAGTGCCATTTTTCACTCTTGTGAAAGATGATTTCTTCAGCATGGCTCTGATGCCAGGTTAATGTTTAAGCCATTATTATAGTTCTTTTCATTTCAATAGATAACAACAACATAAGACAAGATCACTGAGAAATACACAATCACAAGAGACACAACATTTATCCCGGGAAAACCTCTAGGGGAAGAAAACCCAACAAAAATTCCTTATTATAGATAGCCAATACAATGCCAAGAGATAACTTAAGCTAATACAGAAGATCCTCTCCCAAAGATGCACCACTCTCTCTCTCTCTTCTCCAATAGCAGCTCTGAAACTTGTCTCTCAATGAGAAAGTGAGGTGTGTCTAAGTGAGGCACTAGCCTTCTTATTTATACTAATCTGGCACGTGTGAAGTGTCTCTTCACTGGCAGGGCCGAATTCTTAATCTGGGTGGTTATAACCCCTTTATTATATTTCGGGGCCTCTTTGATATATTCTGGGGCCGACTTCTCTTTCTGCCTATTACAATTACATTATGACCAATCCGCAAAAGGGGATTTGGTCCTTTTTCAATAGCCGACATGATCAATCCACAATGGGGATTGATCCAATGAATAATATATCAAATAATAATAATAATACACTTTGCAGTTACATTATTTCAACAAAAGCAACCAAGGAATTTTTATTTCTCAAACCAAGTATATCAGAGAAATGCTAAAGAGGTTCAGAATGGAAGATTGCAAACTAGTTATCACTCCCATGCAAACCAGTTGTAAGTTGAGCAATGATGATGATTCAAAGTCTACAGATAAGAGGAAATACAGGTCAATGATTGGTAGCCTACTATATGTGACAACATCCATACTAGATGTAATGCAGGCAATTGGATAGGTGGCACGATTTTAAGCAACACCAAAGGAATCACATGTATTAGCAGTACAAAGGATCTTCAGATATCTCAAAGGAACATAAGAGTTTGGATTATGGTATCCAAAAGGAAAAGATCTATCACTTATTGCCTACACAGATGCAGATTGGGCAGGTTGTATTGATGACCGACGAAGCACCAACGTATCAACGTTATACTTAGGTGAGTGTTTGGTATCATGGCTAAGAAAGAAACAATCATCAATATCTCTATCTACAACCAAGGCAGAGTATATTGTAGCAGTAGGATGTTGTACATAGGTTCTTTGGATGAAACAAACTTTGATAGATATACAGGTTAAGTATGATGAGCCCTTTCCAATATATTGTGATAATACAAGTGCCATTAGTATCTCAAAAAACCCGGTGATGCACTCCAAGATGAAGCACATTCCAATCAAGTATCACTTTCTACGGGAACAGGTTGCAGAAAAGAACATTATAGTTGAGTATGTGGGAACAAAAGAACAAGTGGCAGACATCTTTACAAAACCACTTCCACGGGAAGCCTTTGAATATCTTCGCCAAAGACTTGGATTTATTTCTACTCCAAAATGAATTCTTTTTGAATGCTTATCTTATATGTCTTAGATGTACATGAGGAAGCACCATAAGAGGACAGTTCAGTTAGGGGGAGCAGCCCCAAATGGAAACACACCTTTGTCATTGATGACAAAAGGGGAGAGATTTATCAAATGCATAGGACAAAGGCATGGTTCCAAGGGGAGCAGATTTATCATATGCAGAGGAAAGAGGCATGGTTCTAGGGGGAGTAGATTTATCATATGTAGAGGACAAAGGCATGGTTCTAGGGAGAGCAGATTTATCAGATGCAGAGGGCAGAGGCATGGTTCCAGGGGGAGCATGAGTGATATGATTTCAATATTGCATCAGAGTGTTTCCATCAATGCCAAAGGGGAAGATTGTTGATTAAGGTTGGTTGTCATTGACGTAAACCTTGAAGAAAACCCCATAACACAAAGGTTTGGGTATTGGACCCAATATTGTTTGATGTAAATTTGACTCATTATTGTTTTTTCATGGTTGATAAGAAGTAAATATGGATGAACTCCAAAGTGGTCCCCTTATGGTGAAAGCCCTCACGGGAAGACACTTTACGGAGTAAGAGAACCTATGCTTAATTGTAATATAATGAGATGAAGGACAATGAATTTGTTAGGGAAAATATCCTAGATGGATAGTGCTTGTCATGCCATTTTCGGTGGTATGTAGAACGTCACATAACTCCTCTCAGTTAGAGAGTTATGACCATGTGAAGTTGGAGAACCCAGGTTTGGGTAATGGACCCAAGCTTGTTTGATGGATAACGGTATGATTTTTGCTATATTTGAAGGTAATACTATTCTATATGGATAGTACTTGTCATTCCGTTTCTGTTGGTATGTGGAATGTCACATAACTCCTCACGGTTTGAGAGTTATGGCCTTAAGAAGTTGGAGGACCCTCATATGTTATCTAGAAGCCCCAAAAGGTCAAAGTGGTTTAAGGGATTTTAGAAGGTAAATAATAAAGTGAAGTGATGAGTGTACTATAATTCAAATTGAATACAAAATAAATTATTTAAATAATAAATTTAATGGAGAAATTAGAAGTGGGCTAGCCCTAAAATAAGGAAAGTGGGCAAAGTGACCTAGAAGATGTTTTTAAGGAAGCTACTTGGAGAGTATAAATAAGAGGCTAGGCTCTCTCATTTTAATCACACTTGAGCATATTGAATATATATATGTGTCTGAGGTAACCAAGGATATCTGAGCCTAAATTATGACGGAAGGTTAAGAAAAGAAGGCCGAAATGCAAGGAAGGATAAATTCTTTTGGTCGTGCTTTCTAAGGTATGTTATTTACAGGTCATCTCACCATTTTCGCTATAACGTTTTTTATATAATGATTAAGATCATGATATTTATATGCAATTGATAAAACATATCCAAGTATCTGTGGTAAAAAATTCAGCTTGTGGGTCATTTTATTTTGGGAGTTACACTCCGTGGAAAATAGGGTTTGTGGCTAGTCCTGAAACTAGTCAAAAACATGTGTTTCGGGTACAAACGTCATAACGTATTCATAACAGATCCAAATTTAGTGAGACCAAATGTGTTGGTTAGGGTAAAAAATTTAGTATGCTTTGTAACAGATTCATATAAATTGAACAAATATTCCGTGTGGAGCACGCTCTACAAGGTCGCTCTCTAGAATAAGCCAAAATTCAGCAAGGTATGCCATTTTTGCTATAAATCCTTTTCTGAGAGTTTCCAAGTAGTGAAACTTGGAGGAATTGCATAAAACACACTGAATAACATTGTGTATCAGTTTCAGAGATTTATACATTATAGGTTCAAAGTTATGATTACTTCAAGTCAGGGTTGTTGACTAATCTAAAACTAGGCATGTGAGACTAAAGAAAAGTTTGATGAAAATGATAGTCTCTTGTTGTTAAAGTTAAGGAAGGTTTGTAGGAATGTGATAATATACACTAGGTCTATTATAGAGCTACAAATCAAATTTGGATGATGAAATTGATGAGGGATTTTGGTTGAGGTACATGTTGAGTACATGGTTGAGACAAGTAGTTGATGAGTTGACACATACATGAGGTGTATAGTTGATGATGTTGGTACATATTGATGAGTAGTTGAAACATGATTGGTACATACTTGGTACATGGTTGGATGCACTTGTTTATGGTACAAGTTGATTATAGGTTGTTTGGTACAGGTTGGTGCATGGTTGATGCACTTGTTTATGGTACAGGTTGATTACAGGTTGAGGTATAGTTTGATGCATGGTTTAGATTTATTGGTACAGGTTTACAGCGGTATATATCAAAATGATAGTGTGACAGTGGTTCCATCATTATACTTCTATTTTAG
>JASDQU010099745.1:513447-539905 GCA_032191745.1 Picea mariana
TTGGAGCTGATTGGAAAAATGAAAGAAGATAAAGTGCTTGGAAGCTGATGATGACGAGGGATCTGGGAGTTTCACTCCTAGCCTTGAATGTAACCGAACTTAGGTAGCAGTTAGGTTTTCCTTTTCGAGTAGATGCGTAGTCAGGGGGAACCCTAAGAGCCCTCTGAGATAAATAGAGATTTTGTACGCCCAAATGAGGTTGCTGCGAGTAAGTAGGATATTTTCGAGTTTTTAGTTGTTGTTTGATTAACGCTGTAGCCATTTTTATTTTGAATGAATATAACAGAGGAAAATTGATCCAATGTGTGGATGCTGTTGTTGCTTGCAAATTTCCTGTTATTGTTGTTTCCGTAAATGAATGTATGAAACTGTGATATGGTAGTATAAGTTTCAATTGTTTCTCTCATGAGAGTTTTGAGTGGAAGAAGTGCACATAGTTCGCAAGGAGTGTGTTGACAGAGGTGAGTTAACCTCAGAGAAGCTCAGGAGAGATACCGTTGAATCTTCACCAACATAAGTGCAAGGAGTGCATAGGACGAACTCTGTGTTGGGTTCAGAGAGAGAGAGAGAGACATAGTTAATGAAAAATTTGTAAGGAGAATCTCTGCAAGGTGTGCATCGAGCAAAAGGAGAACATCAGGAGGGCGAGAATATTTTCTTTTCAAGAAATCCTTCGGATCTGAGTTTATCGAAATCCCTGAAACGCAAGTAGTGCACGGGAAGTCAAAATATTCATGAAGACCAAGCTCAGGAGAGATATCACTTTTCAAAAGTGTAGTCAAGGTCCAAGAGACGAACTCGTAGGAGGCGCAAAGGTGGATACCTTTGGATACTTAGAAAATCTTCTAAGTCATAGGAAGTCGGAAGGTCAGGAGGGAGAGCGACAATGGTTGTTGGATCACTGATTTTGAGGACCAACAACCATCCGATAAAATCAAGGTGCGTGAGCCTTAGCATTTAGCACAAGCAAGAGAGGGAACTTGTCAAAGTTCTGAAGTCTCGAAGTAATTTGGGACTGTCCGATCGTCCAAAGTAAATCTCAACCGTCCGATCGTCCAAAGTAAATCTCAACCGTCCGATCGTCCGAAGTAAATCTCAAGCGTTGGATCATCCGAAGTAGATCTGAACCATCAGATCTGAATAATATGTGGTGTGAATCTGTGGATCCTGGGTAAAGACCCAAAGTAAACGTCAATCGTCTGATCCAAAGGGTAGATGGCATAAATCCCTGGATTTCGGGTAAAGACCCGAAGTAAATATCAACTGTTCGATTCGGGAGAACTATATATGAATTGTTGTTTTGGAAGAGGTAGATCTTATCCGTTAGTCCAGAAGCATCGACAAGATCGTAAGATCGATGGTCACGCTCGATTGCGAGGCCAGAAAGTGCCCGGACGTTAAAATTGTGAGGGCGGGTTGCAATCGAAACCACGGTATCGGTGAAGAGGTACGTGGCAAATGGAGGTAAATTGCGGGGAGAAAAGAGGTTGATTGCAAACCACTCTTGGGCGCGCCCACAATCGTTCATTTACGCAAGGACCTAGCCCGAGGTCACATGCGACAAGGGGCTAATGGGAAAAGAGCCAGTACCTTAAACCTGAGAGTTCAACAATTGCAGAAAGAGGTCGCAGGTGCCATAGAACCTGCACCAAAGGACTGAGAGGACTTCTGTTAATTCACAAGTGAGACCATTAAGGTCTCAGAGAGCCAATTCGGATCAGAGTTGAGGATCCTTGACTGAGAGGTTGTGTAGCCCTTAGAAGAGAAAGGGGGGGGGGGGGGGATTGCATCATTGTTCAATACTATGAAGTCGAAGATCTTTACTTGTGAACCAAATCTATGGACCTATGTCTAGTTCAGGGCGTGCTTGGCCAAGAAATTAGGAAAGTTGTCTATTATTGAGTGCATCTAGTAATTCTTTAGGCATGGAGTAGTTCGGGTTCTACCCTACCTATTTATCTAGGCCCATTTTTACCTGTGATCCGTCCCTTATTCTCCAACAAAGATGGTCCATTATAAGGTGAGAAAATTTTGTGATGAATTTCTAGAAATTGAAGCCTCCTTGGTGGGTCTTTCTTAGATCCCTAATCTAATCCTCTAGCTTATTAGGGGCATTATATTTATGGAGGAGGTCTTATTTCCATATACCCTTGTCATTTATCAGTTTCCAGGTCCCTTTTCTAGCAAGGGTTGTAGCAAAAGTCCCAATGTTTTTTTATTTCCTAGCCTCTGATGTCTTTGGGGTATGAGAGGGTTTCCCATGAGACTAAGGGCATCCTCCCTCCTTTGTTTCCCTTCCATAGGTAGGAGAATTATATTATTTTGAGCTTTGAGAGGATGTGCTTGGGAGGGGAGGCTAATGAGAGCTAGTGTATAGTAACAACATAAATAACACTTTTTATCAAAATGATTTTTTGAGTTCTAGAGGTCCATTTGTGAGTCTAGTGGGAGATTTTAGCCTTTACTTTGTGAGGGATCTAGATCCAGTCTTGGATTTCGTAGTTGTTAGGTTTTAGATGGAATGTAAGGTAGGCCAAATTGTCTTCAAAATATTGAAAAGTGAAGGGAAGAAACTCGAGGACCATTGGGACAAAGTACTAAGGGACAAGGTTGAAATGAATAAAATACTTTTCTTTGTTTATCTCCATTCATGTGGCTAAACAAAAGAGATTAAGTATTTTGGCAAGTGATTTTTCTTTAGAGATGGAATCGTTTCCAAATAGGAGGAGATCATCTACAAACATCATGCATGTTATTTGGACCCTTTTTTCAATTTTAATACCTTTTATGTTTCCAACTCAATGTTCTGCATGGATTAATTTGCTCAGACCCTAGGTGATAATAAGGAAAAGTAGGGGGGAAGAGGGAAACCTTATTAGAGGCCTTTGGATGCTTGGAAGAATTGAGATGTTGATCCATTGATAAGGATATCAAAGGATGTCGAGGATATACATGCTTCAATCTAGGAAATCAAGGGCAAAGTGAAGCCGACTTGAATAAGGATTAATTCAAGGTAAAGTTAGTTGGATCAATTGAAAGCTTTGAGAATATTTATCTTGCTAATGAAGGCTCACTTTTGGAGGTTCTTGCTCGAATGTAGAACTTCTTGAGTAGTGTGTATGACATCTTGAATGTCACACCCATGTAAGAAGCTCATTTGTTCTCTAGATATGTTCTTAGAGAGGGAGGGTTTGGGATGAGCAACATTGATTTCAAAAATAATCTTGTAAATGTTATTGCATAAGGAGATTGGGTGAAAATGATAGAATGGGGAAGGATTGTTTACGTTAGGCATGGTAGCCATAAATGTTGAGTTGAAATCTTGGAGGAACTTCCTTTTATGTCTGGATTCCTCTACGATCAGGAGTGGATCCCAATTGAGTTTATCCAAAAAGCCTCTAAATACTGTTTTTCCTCTAGTGCAAGTTTTCAGAGTTGTTGTCTTCCGAATTATTCACAATGTAGTTCATTTTTATAGACGTTTCGAATCCTTTACCTTGATTCATCTTCATGACATATTAGTCAATGATAAAAGTAGCAGAACCAGGCTATAAATATAAGAGATGTAGAGATGAATCCATATAGTCGACTTAAATTCTAAACTCAAACCCTACAAGCGCAAAAACTTATGTTATAAAGAACTATAAATAAAAATAGAATAGAATTGATTATTACTCTAGTATAATAAAATAAATTATATGTTATATTTAATAACTACACGATATGAGTATAAATTATGTGTAACCTAGATGTATAATAACTAAATATATGTAATTAGTATAAGCTACAACTAAATTTGTAATTGTTAATTATATAATATCTACTAAATATGTATAATAGTTAAATATTTGTACCAACTAAATAGCTATACTAACTTTATATATAGTGTATTCTATGTATATTTGTAAATAAATATTATAAGTAGTATATTAAAAAAAAATGCTATATATTAAACAATTAAAGGTTATAAGAGTGATATTGCTATCTAATAAGTATAAATTATGTGTAACATAAATGTATAATAACTAAATATATGTATTAGTATAAACTACAACTAATATATATAGTTGTATATTTTGACTATCTAATATTGAAGGAATTCTAGATGACGTCAAAATTCCTCTTGATCGTATGCCAAATGGCATGAAAAAGGCTTCCAAATTCAACAATATCTCACATTTGAAAGATATTAAAGTGGCATATTTATTGGATCCACTGTATGTATTCAAGAATGCATTATATTCTCTTTGATATATATAGTTGTATTCTATGTATATTTGTAAATAAATATTATAAGTAGTATATTAAAAAAAAATGCTATATATTAAACAATTAAAGGTTATAAGAGTGATATTGCTATCTAATAAGTATAAATTATGTGTAACATAGATGTATAATAACTAAATATATGTATTAGTATAGACTACAACTAATATATATAGTTGTATATTTTGAAAAGCTACAATTATATATAGTTTGTAAATTAATATTATAAATTGTAGATTGAAGAGAATGCTATCTGATAAGCAATTAAAGGCTTAAATATATGTATTAGTATAAACTACAACTAATATATATAGTTGTATATTTTGAAAAGCTACAATTATATATAGTTTGTAAATTAATATTGTAAATTGTAGATTGAAGAGAATGCTATCTGATAAGCAATTAAAGGCTTAAAGGTTATATACGTGATAACCTCTAAATAATTTACTAAATAATCAGTTAGTGTGCTAGTAAACCATATATAGTTGAATGATGCATGTAAATTAAGTAAAATTGGAGTACACTATGACTATAATAACTAAATATATAATAAGTATAAAGTATGCTAGTTGTCATAACTAAATATATAATAAGTATAAAGTACAGTAGTTTTGTAAATTATTTTAGGCTAATTAAATATCTATTAAATATATATCTATTTAATATACTAAATAATAATTGCTATGAGTCATGTTGATAGGTATCAAGTAGGTGTAATAACCTAAAATGCTCAGAAACATAGTATCCGTTAAAAGTATACCGAGTATAATATATGACAAAATTGTAAGGCAATAGACCCGGGGATGAGACAATAATTTATAGAGTTCAAAATTATAAGGCAATAGACCTAAGGACGAGACAATAATTTTTATAGTTCATTACAAACTTATGAGGATCGCTAATTACATTACAATACAAATTATCTAAAAACTCATGACGATATTCTTAAAGAAAAATAGAGGAGAGAGGGAGAGATCATCAAATCGAGTTTTTCTGGGTTTTTTTTGGTTCCTTTATTGTTTAAGCAAGGGAATTCTCTAAATAATTCAACTGAGAATCCATCTGTTCTGGGACACTTGTCATGTTACAGTTTTTTGGACTCTGGCTTAATGATTGTCACCATTATAGTTGGCACCAATTGAACTTTGGCTTAATGATTGACACCATTATAGTTGCATTTGTGTCATCATCCAAACAAGATGGGAAGGCTACTGCTATTGCTAGAATACTTTTGAGAGTCTTGCAAGGAGGCTGCGAATACAAGTCTTTGAATTGTGTTCCCCCATTACACTAATCGAATTAAAGTTTTCACATGAGTTCTTTATGTTATTTGTGATCCTCCATATCATATTGAAAGCTTTCTATGCACTTGTTTATGGAAGGAGGTATGTTGGTCTTCCTCTTGGATCCATATGGCCTTGCTTTTCATACACCAACATGCTTCTTCCCATGATAATAAGGCGTGACAATCATTATCTAAGTTTGACATATCTGCATGCATTTATGAGACAGGGGGTTAAGACATGCTTGTCCATTAAGGATGGATATCTACTGCTCCACCAGTTTGAGCCTTGAAGATGCATCCCCAAAATGTTCAATGCATTATTCCTCAGAAATGATTTTGATGGTGATCAAATTCCTTTGGAATTGTGTCAGGGGATCTCCTTGCCTTGTTGAGATGGGGGTCTAGGAGGAGGTGATCAACTGTACATAATCATAATGGGAGAGCCAATGTGGATTTCGTTTTAAAGGGGGCATTTGGGGGCCTAATCAAGTTTCATTCTGATCACAAAATGATCAGATCTACCATGAATGAAAACCCTTGAGTTATATCTTTGAAAAATAGTCCAAAATGATTTTCTTAACAAAAAAACTGTACATTCACTTCTCTATGTATTCCTCCACTAATCTATTGTTACACCATGTTGCCAAGAGTACCATAGGTTCGATATCTACAAGAGCAACTAGTTCAATAAAAATCAAGGAAGAAGTCTACTTGTGGATCATTGTGAGCCTTTGTACCCCATTTTTTCTTCCCCAGATAGGATGAGGTTTAAGTCTCCCTCATGGATTGAGATTGGGGGAATATAGAGGCATTGATTAAATAAATCAAGCCAAAAATATTGTCTATTAATCAGGGGACCATAGATATTTAGAAAGTCAATATTGAGATTGAGCTCTTCAGAGAATAGGGTCACATACATATAGTGTTGGGAAGTACCGTTGTTGACAAGATGAAAATATTTATTGCAACCCACAACTATGCCTCCAAATAGGCCAACAAAGTTGGAGCATTCAAAGGTCAAATCAAGAAGCATTTTTTGGAGGGAGTGTTTACATGCAACATCACAGATCATATTTCTTGAACAAAAAAGACATCATGCCTTTGTGCATTGCTGAGTCTATGGAGGGATCTTAGTTTTCAAATTGATCCCATGCCTCCATTGTTGATGGTCCAGAGAAAAATAAATTATTAACGTCTTTTGGGGCTTCATATGCTCTAAGAGTCACAATGACTGTTTGTTGCTAAACTTGTTGAACCTCTCTATCCTCTTGAGAAATAACCTTTGGTTTATTTGATTTCTTACTCAATACCATTTTTTCTAAACTCATGTGAGGAACCATATCTAGACCTATGGAAAGAGCTTAGGAGGTATCCTTTACAAGGTTCTTTGATTTTGATCTAGTGCAATACTTGTGCTTAGAGGTTCTTGTTCCAAAGGTCAAAGAGTAGAGGGGAGGAGTGAGGGGGTGAATAGGAGGAACAATCAAGGGGGAAACATGGGGAAAGTTGGCGGTTGGGAGCAATGGAGGAGGGAGAAGGTGGGTGAGGGGAATAGGATTGATAGGGGGGTTCCCAAACTCAGAAATATATTTTCTCCATTCTGAGTCCTCCTTGAGTGTTTTAGGGCTCAATCAAGTTCCTTAAAGTTCCTAGCTGTACTAATAACCTTTGAGGTAGAGGGGACGAGGAAAGGAAGGTTACAGACAATGGGAGCTTCACCAACATTCCTTTATTGAAAGGAATCATCACCTTTGTGGAGGGGATTATAGGACTTTCCATCCAACTCCTCAAGTCACTTTCCATCCACTATTCTCCTTAGGCAAGGTGCACCTATTAGCTTTCACGGTTACTTTGAAAGTGTTTTAGCCATGTTTAGGGGTGCTTCATGAAATTTGAGGTACATGGTGTATTATCATTCCCTTCATGTCTATGATGGATTTACACATTGAATATGACTTAATCTCAGTGGTTGATTGACCTCGATTGCTTGCTTGCATGACAATCTTCCTTAGGGCGTTGGAGATATTTAGAAAACTTGGTGAAATTCTACATGCTAGCCACATGGAGGAGGTTTCTCTCTTGGAGAATTCTCTACATTGGAGGAGTGTTTGACATCTTAGAGGAGGGCGTTGATCCCTAGACAACATAGGGTAGCTTAGATGCTTGCATGGAGGCCTAGACTTGACTTGGGGATGTTTGGTTTGTCATAGTGTTCATGCAGGGGGAGTTGAACCAGTGGAGTACATGACTTGGGAGGTTTGTTGGAGTCATTGCAGGCTTGTAGGATAAGTGTTGGACACATCTCGTGGAACACCCTTTCATTTGAACCTTGCTTGTGGATGACTTCTCGTTGGATCTTGACATGTGTAACCTTAGAGTGTAGCACTCCACATGTGGCTTTGTAGGTTTCTTATAAGGGATAAGGCCTACATATGTATTGTTGGCCTCCCTTACCTCATATATATAAAGGAAGGAGAGTGTCCTTTCATCATTGTACTCTTCTCTTTGTACTTGTCTTCTTGGAGTGAGATGCTAGGGTTCATGAGGAAACCCTAGAAGAAGTTATGAAAGGGAAAGGCGACATATTTCTCTTGTGAGATACTAGGGTTTACTCTTGTGAACAAGACATTGGAGATGATGGTCTTTCTATTATCATAATTCTTATCACTCTTATGTTAGGGATGTGATTAAGAGGAGCAAACTAGTCTTCCTCTCTCTTGTGCTTCTTTTGTACTTTATCTCTTTTGTTTTGGAGTCACTATGGTTTCTTGGATCATATTGGATATTAGGGTTAAGGTTTCATCCCTTGGAGACTTGGAGGTTAGGGTTTTGAGATGAAACCCTAGGTTGTGCTTGTTGAAGTGAAGAAGAAGATGAAATGTCTTTCCTTGGAGTACATACTTGTGTTATGCTAGCTTGTTGGAGCTCCTTGGTGTGAGCTATGGTTTTCATTGTTTTCCCTAGCTAGGGTTTTGGATAGCTAGAGGATTGTACTAGCCTTGGGACAAGGCTATGGTATGCACATGAGCTTCATCTTTATGCATATTAGTGAAGTTTCTAATTTTTGAATACTTTTGTAATTGCAGATTTGATTTTCAGCGATCTATTACTTCATGGTTTTGTAAATTCAACACATATATGCCTTGTTGATTTAACCATAAGTTAATGTTGAAATTGTTAAGTGATTTAAAATTAATATTGAAGAAAATAGGGCAGATTTGTTGTTGTATTTATAGCTGTCATAAAGTGAATTTCATGTATGTTTATATGAAGGAAGGTTAGAGACAATTGGAGCTTTACTAGTATTCCTTTGTTGTGAGGGATTATCACCAATATGAAGGGGATTATAGGGATCACTAGAAGATTTCTCTTCTTCCTCCAACTCCTTAAGTCACTTTCCATCCACGATTCTCATTGGGAAAGTGTACTTGAGGTGCCTTATCTCTCTGTAGAAATGATAGCGCAAGGGCTTGACGTTCATGAAATCTAAATTTTTCCAGTGAGTGATGCCTCCATGGTTTATCCCAATGTCTTCTAGTGGACCTTCATTTATGTGCATCTCAATGCATATTTTTGCTACTGCCAAGCTGTCCATTACCAAACTATTGTCATCTATTTTCATGAATCTCCCTATTTTGTCCCCAATTTGCTTGAGGATGTTTTCTAACTAGAACTCGAGGGAGATTTGTTAAATTTGTCTAGATGAGTATTTGAGTGATCTATTCATGAGATGGATCAAACCTTGGGTTCAAGTCTTGGATTTATAGACAAGACACATTATTGAAGTGTGGGCCTTCTGTTATGATTCTGTCCCTACCCTGTTGATATTTAAAAAGTAGTGAAATCTCTGGGTCTCAATTGAATCTTTGGTGTGTACCCCAGGGACTTGTCCCACTTTGTTGCAGCCCAAACTTTCATGGCTGTTTTTGAGAGATAATTTTCGTCACTAAATTTTCCAACAAAATCCTTGATGGAATACTGTTGAATGGTCTCCTAGGATTCATTGTTATTAATGTCAATATGCATGTCTCCAATCTTATTCTTAAAACATTGGGTTCAATTCTTCTTCCCATTCTTGGAGGAAGTGTTTTCAGGGGAGGGATGAGGGGGTGCCTCCCAATTAATCAGTTTGCAAAGAAGGTTTGTTTGAAGGAAATCAAGTTGTGTTTGAGCTAGAGGGTAGAATGGTGGAGGTGAGGGAGTGGGAGTTGAAGGTGGAATATGGGTTGTTGTTAGATAGGATGATGTATATTTTAAATGGGGAATCTAGGAGGAAAGAAAGGAAATGATGTCACTTGTGTGCTTTGCGCCATCATATGGTTAGGTATGTTGTTGGGATTGATGTAGGATTTGAGTGCATACCTATGTCGATTTGACAAGGAATTATTAGGATGATGTTGAGATGAGTCCCAAGAATGGGATGGGGGGGATGGGGGAAATAGAATCTAGGAGGGCCTCCGTGGAAGGTTCCTAGTGTTTAAATATCCATGGCTCTAAGTTTTTAAGGGTTCACATTAAGGAGATGGATTTATGCCTATGCTTGTTGTTATTAGAAAGATGACAAAATCAATATAAATATTTGTGATTTCTAGTTTTTATATTTTATAAAACATCTGTTAGTAATTTTAAATTAGTTTATTTACTTGCTAAAAATTGAAGATAGGCTTTATTGTTGATTAGCCAATGTTTTTTAAAAACTTGGATACTATAGCTAAATGAAAAATACTAATAAGTAAAACAATTTGAGAATTGTTAATAAAATGCAACCTATTATAGCAAAAGTTGTAGGTTGGGAAAGCCTACCCCAACCACAAAAGCAAGTGCTACAACTTGGGAATCCTACATCCTATGTCACCTCGATGTAGGTCCCGCACTTCAAGGGTGACTAGGTCACTCTAGGAAGGTGATCCCGGTGACCCTAGGGGGAATGAGATGTAGATGAATGGGTATGTAAGTGGAGCCTCTAGAGTTCAAATATAATTGGAGTGAAATGTGGGAAGATATGCCTTGTAATTCAAGTGATTGTTCCCCCAAAGGTATATTACTTCTTCAAATGATTGTACCTGCCTGAGACATAAGAAAATCCAACTTTCAATAATAAATGTTAGTATGAATCAACAAGTTAAGCTTGTTGTCCCTAATTTGCAGCAGTAGATGATATTTTATATCAGCAAGGAAGATATTTCAAATCAGCATGTAAAGCATAAGATCAATCAACAATATTATCAATGAGTATGGCAATCAATTATGACTAAAAAATGACACTTTGAGGCTAAACAAAGCAAGCTGTTGTAACATGTATTTTCTGCAGAAAATTGCGGCCTTAGGCTGTAGAATTCATTCAATTTTATCAGAAAATTACACCATCAAAAGATGCCAACAAATATCCCAAAACATGTGCCCTAGTTAGTAGAGTTAGTGAGCAAAATTTAGGAGCTAGTCTAGGGTTAGTTTAGGAGTTAAGAGTGAATTAGTATCTAGGGCTATGCAACCTTAATGTATGTAGGTTAAAGTTTGTAAAAACAATTAAAGTAGTGGGATAGAGGGGAAATCCTAGTAGGGGAAGACTCCTCTCAATGTGGCAAACCAAATCCAAGCAAGAGATCTTTCAAAAGACACAAAATCACGTTTCTCAAGGCAATGCTTTTATATCTCCAATGCAAAAAATAGATGACTAGTGCCTTTACTATTGGGTTAATAGAGTCAAATAAATGAAATAGAGATGATACTCCCTTGGGAGTTTAAACCCTCTTACTTCCCAAGGCAAGTATCTCTATTTAGGGTTTGAGAATGAGGGGTGTAAATCCTCTTACTTCCTCAAACAAACCCTTGAAACATCAATGAAGTTTAAGAAATAAATTATGGAGACTAGAGTGGGGGTGTAAATTCTCTTACTTCCCACTTATCTTCTAGCACAACAATCATTGACTTGAAAAAATGATAGCATAAGAGTAAAATACCTTACCAAAATCAAGAAATATGCTAATATAATCCACCATAAAAGCGTGAAATCATTCCTCCAAGGCTAGAGCCTCACTCCTCCATCAACCATTCACAAGAGATAGCCATAAAAAAGTGCACAAGAGACAAATATACCAAGTTTAGAGAAAATTTCGGATCCAATTCCTCTCACAAGAGGGAGATTTATGTCCAAATGAGATCTTATGATCTCTTATTTATACAAAATGTCAACAAGGTGACTTGTCCATAATTTAAGGGGTAAAACACAAGACTAGGAGTCAACAACCCTAATCTTGCCCCCTTTAACAAATTAATATTAAACAATTCATTTAAAGTTTCACTTTTGTACAAATAAAACCCTAATTTTAGATGGACATCTCCCCTTTAAGGGATGTTTTTCCACTTAGAAGAAGTCGTTGATGTTGGAGAAGCATTGGTAGGCATCCAAAGGCCACATGCCAAGAATCTAGGCAATATCCTCATGGTGAAGACCTCCTCCTCCTCAAAACGTCCAAGTGCCAATGTATGTCACCTAAACACCAAACCCTAACCCCCCTAGATGACGTCATGCTAAAAAAGTAGACATTTTGCCTCTCCTAGGAAAAACGTTTGGCATGTGGGGGATAGGATACATCGTCCAAGTCATCTTCAAGGACTTTCAAGTTTTATATTCCTCATCCGGCATGCAGACCCTTGGAATCCACCTGTGGGCTTCAAACCCCATGAGAGCCCAAGCTAGGCTTGTTCTTCCAAATTGTTCACCAGCTAGGTCCTGCAAAGGAAAACAAGCATGTCCTCCAAGAATCTAAAGTCATAACATCATGATAAGTGAATCCAATCAATAAATGAGCCACCTAAGCATGTGCATCAAATATCACTATGTCAAACAATTAATTTCTCAAAGACACTATGCGACTCGTCAATGTTGAATATGGGAGGGCTGACAAGGTGTCCTATTGGGTATATCTTAACTTAGGTCAAGGAAAGTTTCCAAGAGATCTCTCTCCAAGCCATGTAAAGTGGGTGAGGTGGTTGGGGTCAAGACTCAATGGGAATATGGCTCATGACATACAAGGGGTCGTAGTGTCTCATTCATGGGTACCTTTGTAGAGGGCGTGTGGTACCTTCGTTCGCAATGCACTTTTTTCGATTATTTTATTCTTTTATAATTTTAAGGAGAGGTTGAAGGTCACTGCCTTGGTGTGGTGACCAAATAATGGCAATGTCACCCACAAATACCTAGTGTAAATGAGAAGGTTGGCTCATGATGAGACCCCCTTTCTCTCAACCATGCAACTTAGAGCCATTACCTTGGTTTGGTGACCAAATGATGGCAATGTCATACCACTAGATATTCATGGACGTGATAGGTCGGCTCATGATGAGACCTCTTATCCTCCAACTAAACTTTTAAGAATTCTTTATTATATGTGGGTCCCCTTTACTCAAAGATAAGCATCTCATTTCTTTTTTGGGTGATCCCTATGTGAAGCATTTGGAAAGTTCATACAAGGCTTTTATGTTTTACCCAACATCAATCCCTCTGGGCCTTCAACCCCTTCTTCCCATAGAATGAGGGAGAACCCCTTCTTGGGTCAATACACCCTAAAATCCCAAGAGATAAGGAAATGGAGGGGAATAAATATGGAAAGTGGTAAGTATGGTCAGGATCAATATGATGGCTCTTTAAGGGAGTTCCTAGTAGCAAACCCATCCCCAAGGAAAACCATTTACTAGGGCACAATGTCAACCACCAAGGTGAAGCATGGAAAAAGGCATAATGTCCAATGATATATCATGAAATTTAGAGAAATCTAAGATACAACATACTCAACTGGCTTAAATACTGAAATGATGCTCACCATAATATTGACTTGTACCTCATGGAGCAAGGCCCAATACCTTCCGGAAGCCAATTGATGTAGTGGATGCAATATGGAAATCCGTGACCATCTATGGTGGTGAGAGGGGTCTCCAACTATGCAAAAGGGTATTGATGGTCATGTAGTCTCTCAACACTCCATATCTGAAACCTAAGGGCCTCGAGACATAATATCCTTAGTTATCCACAAAATGGGGATAACATCTGGCTCCTACTTGGGGACATGTGCTCACCGTAGAGTGGATGTGAACCACAACATCTCCTAGTAGACTTGTTCCTGCAAGGAAACACTAAAATTTCAAGTGCAAGATGGCCTAATCATCATTGTTCTCATATGATCATAATCAAAACCAACTAAGCTAGAAAAAGAAAGTTTTGACATTTCTTCAAAAAATTCTAAGCTAAGCATGAAATCAATATGCAAGTAGAGAAAAATGAAAATGAAATGTATCTAAACTAGTATGAGCAATCAAGATGCAAATGAAAGGAATCAAAATGACTTACCTACTTACCTAGGTCATGGGCCATGAAGAAGTCATGTGACCTGGATGTGAGGTTGGAGAAGAGATCCATCTACCGATAGTGGCATCTTCTTCCCGTCTAATGCTGTCAGATAGTACCTTTATTTGTCAGACTTCTTCCTGATGATGTAAGGGCCAAGCCATGAATTGTTGTCTTTTTTTTCATATATGGGCTTGCCCTTTCTTTTGTCCCACATGAGCACAAGACTTCCTTCATTGAAACTAATGCAAGGTGTATTCTCATCGTATTGAGGCTCTGTGTGGACTGTCTTTTTGACGATTTATTCATGTTTCTCATCTTCTTCTTTCATAATATGAATATACCCTATCTCCTTCCCATGGTATTTTGCAGTCTTCTTCTTATCTGTCCATGGGAGAAACATCTCTATGGAATCTTCCTACATGAAGGGTAACTTAGATGGATCATACTCAATAAATAGTGGAGGAATATCATAGTAGTGTTCAATGACATAATTAGGGCCCCTCAGATCCATCACATGTGTATCTTTCTTTTCCCTATTATGTAAGATCTCATATGTGCCATCGCCCATGGGAATATACGCATGCGTAAGGTTCATGCTAAGGAAACCTCCAAGGGGTTAGGACCAGGTCCTCGACAAGAGCATCCCCCATGCATATAGAACATCGATCACCAATATGTCCATGAGGACGCTGATATGTGGAAAATCTATCAAAAACATCTCAACGTCTCCACACACCCCCAAGACATTGACTCTTCTTGAATCGATACCACAAACATTTCCATAAGGTCTAGTTGTCTTCAAACCAAGTTGTTTCATCACCTTCAATGATATGAAATTTCATGAGGTCCCTGAATCAAGCATGCAGTTGCTCAAGCGGAGGCAATTCATGCCTAATGAAAGATAGAAAGGAGGGTTCTTTTCCTTTGGCCAATCGAGATACATAGTGTTCAAAATGATGGGAGAATACTCCTTCTCGGTTGGCACCTATAAGACTTTCAAAACTTCCCTTTTCACAGAATGGATCTTACATATTTCTGTCACTCAGACTGTCATATTCATTTTTCCAAACATGCTTGCAACATCTATATTTAACTGAATATCATATGTAGGAGTTGGTTTAGGAAGCAACTCACATACCGTTGGTGGAGGTGGTGGAGACACCTTTTCTGCTGATGGAAGAGGAGTATTAGGCTATGACGGAGGGGCTGAAGAATTTTTTCTTCTCGTGTCGGTTAGAATTTCCCTCCTCTTTAATTCTTTCTTTTGATCATCTGTCAATTTATTTAAGGCCCAGAGTGTCCCGTCTCTTTCTCCTATTCTTCTGGCTTCATTGATCTGTTCTTGGGTAACTTGTTCATCGTCAAAATAGCAAATCATATCAATGAAGTTTATATTGTCAGGAAAATATTCGTCACGTCGGGGGCACTCATATTCCCTATGGGGTTCTTGGAATGGCACCAAGATTCTATATCAACTGTCCCAACATGTTTCAAAGTATCTGGGGCCTTTGCCTCTTATTGAGGTCTTGGTTTCCAATTGACGACATCTCTCTGCTGTCTGGAAAAATGAGGTCTGAGAGCATATTGATTTCTTTCCACTGTAGTCATACGGTTCATAAGCTAATTCTGCACCTAGACAAACTCACTATTCATTTGGTCTATATTCTGAGTCAGGAGAGAAATCAGATCAGGAACACTGTTGTTGGAAACCTTGATCCTTGCTTCTGTCTTGGTACGGGGGTATCGAAAATGCTCTATTTTTTAATCAAGGAGATTATATTCAATGTCGATACTGAACTCTTTAGCCTCTACCAATGATGTGATATTTTTATCTTTGAGAATGTGTCAAAACTTCCCTTCAAAAGCATTCATGTAAAGGAGACGAACTGATGATGTTGTAGGATGGTAATCTATTGGAATTTGATTGTACGACCTATCAAATATGGAAATGAATTCCTTTACTTTTTCATTCTCCTCTTTCTTTATTTGATTGCACTGAGTCCCAAGTGTCCCACCATCTTCCTTTTTCGACCATGTTCTCTTGAATAAGTTGGAAAAAGCATCATAGGACGTGATATGATTATCATGGATTCCTTTGAACCAATCAAGGGATTCTTCAGTCAATGATGAAGAAAATAACCTCATGGCCACATCTTCATGATCAATACCTGCATTGTCCATGTCTCGGCCCATGACATAAATGTGGTCTTTAGCAGTGATCACGTTGTTTCCTGGGAACTTTGACAACGACTTGTTGATGTTTGTTGGCATTTTGTTAGGGTAAACTTGGATATTGGCCATGTTAAAGGGTTTGTATAGGTCCCTTTCGCAAGGGCAAGCAACTGGAACAAGAGGAAGGGTATTATGGAAAATGGTTTTAGCAAAGAGAGAGTTGAGAGGATGCCTTCTTTGGTAAATCTTAGAAGGAGTGAACCTCCCAGGGGGAAAAGGTTTGGGGAAAGAAGGATTCTGGGAAGGTGGAGTTTCTAGATGAGCTCATCAAGTAAAAGGGAAAGGGAATGTCCCTTAGGTGGAGTCACCAGGAAATCTAAGGGAAAGGATTTGGGATAGCTTACCAAAGTGTCGTTAGGGTACAAACAAGATTCAAAATATTCCCCGACAACGACGCCAAAATGTTATAGCACAAGTTGTAGGTTGGTAAAAGCCTGACCCAACCACAACATCAATTGATACAACTTGGGAATCCTTCACCCAATGTCACCTCTATGTAGGTCCCACACTTCAAGGGTGACTAGGTCACTCTAGAGAGGCGATCCCAGTGACCCTAGGGGGAATGCGATGTAGATGAATGGGTATGGAAGTGGAGCCCCTAGAGGTCAAATATAAATGGAGTAAAATGTTGGAAGAGATGCCTTGTAAGTCAAGTGATTTTTTCTCCAAAGGTATAGTACTTCTCCGGATGATTGTACCTACCCGAGACACAAGAAAATCCAACTTGCAATGATATATGTTAGTATGGATAAACACGTAAAGCTTGTTGTCCCTAATTTGCAGTAGTATATGACAGTTTGTATCAACAAGTAATATATTTCAAATCATCATGTAAAGCATAATATCAATCAACAATACCATCAATGAGTATGGAAATCAATTATGACTGAAAAATAACACTTTGAGGCTAAACAAAGCAAGTTGTTGTAACACATATTTTCTGCAGTAAATTGCAGCCTTATGGATGTAGAATTCATTCACTTTTATCAACAAATTACACCATCAAAAGATGCCAACAAATATCCCAAAATATGTTCCCTATTTAGTAGAGTTAGTGAGAAAAATTTAGGATCTAGTCTAGGGTTAGTTTAGGAGTTAAGAGTGAATTAGTAGCTAGGGTTATGCAACGTTAATGGCTGTAGGTTAAAGTTTGTAACATAAATTAAAGTAGTGGGAGAGAGGGGACGACCTAGTAGGGGAAGACTCCTCTCAATGTGGCAAATGAACTCCAAGCAAGAGATCTTTCAAAAGACAAAAAATCACGTTTCCCAAGGCAATGAGTTTATATCTCCAATGCAAAAAATAGATGACTAGTGCCTTTACTATTGGGTTAATGGACTCAAATAAATGAACTAGAGATGCTACTTCCTTGGGGTTGTAAATACTCTTACTTCTGAAGACAATTATCTCTAGTTAGGGTTTGAGAATGAGGGGTGTAAATCCTGTTACTTCCTCAAACAAACCCTTGCAACATCAATGAACTTTAAGCAATAAATTATGGAGACTAGAGTGGGGGTGTAAATGATCTTACTTCCCATAAGAGTTAAATACCATACCAAAATAAAAAAAATATGATAAGATAATCCACCATAAAAGATAAAAATCATTCCTCCAAGGCTAGTGCCTCACTCCTTCATCAAATATTCACAAGAGATAGCCATAAACAAGTGCATAAGATACACATATACCAAGTGTAGCGAAAATTTCAGATCCAAGTCCTCTCACAAGAGGGAGAGTTATGTCCAAATGATATCTCATGATCTCTTATTTATACAAAATGTCACCAAGGTGACTTGTCCATAATTTAAGGGGTAAACCACAAGACTAGGGGTCAACAACCCTAATATTTCCCCCTTTAAAAAAGTAATATTAAACAATTCATTTAAAGTTTCACTTTTGCACAAATAAAACCTGAATTTTATATGGACGTCTCCCCTTTAGGGGATGTTTTTCCACTTAGAAGAAGTCGTTGGTTTTGGAGAAGCATTGGTAGGCCTCCAAATGCCACATGTCAAGCATCTAGGCAATATCCTCATGGTGAAGACCTCCTCCTCCTCAAAACGTCCAAGTGCCAATGTATGTCACCTCAACACCAAACCCTAACCCCCTAGATGACGTCATGCTAAAAAAGGAGATGTTTTTCCTCTCCTAGGAAAAACGTTGGCATGTGGGGGCTAGGATACATCGTCCAAGTCATCTTCAAGGCATTTCAAGTTTCATCTTCCTCATCCAGCATGCGTGCCCTTGGCATCCACCTGTGGGCTTCAAGCCCCATGGAATCCCAAGCTAGATTTGTTCTTCCAAAACTGTCCACCAGCTAGGTCCTACAAAGACAAACAAGCATACCCTCCAAGGGTCTCAAGTCATAACATCATGATAAGTGAATATAATCAATAAATGAGCCACATAAGCATGTGCATCAAATATCACTATGTCAAACAATTAATTTTTCAGAGACACTATGCGACTTGTCAATCTTGAATATGGGAGGGTTGACGAGGTGTCCTATTGGGTAGATCTTTCCCTAGGTCAAGGAAAGCTTCCAGGATATCCCTCTCCAAGCCATGTAAAGTGGGTGAGGTGGTTGGGGTCAAGACTCAATGGGAATAGGGCTCATGACATGCAAGGGGTCGTAGTGTATCATTCATGGGTGCCTTTGTAGAGGGTGCGTGGTATATTGGTCCACAATGCACTTTTTCCAAGCCCATTATTTTCCATTCTTTTATTCTTTCATAATTTTAAGGAKAGGTTGAAGGTCACTGCCCTTGCATGGTGACCATATAATGACAATGTCACCCACAAATACCTAGTGGAAATGAGAAGGYTGGATCGTGATGAGACCCCCTTTCTCTCAACCATGCAACTGAGAGCCATTACCTTGTTTTGGTGACCAGATGATGGAAATGTCATACCACTAGATATTCATGGATGTGATAGGTTGACTTGTGATGAGACCTCCTATCCTTCAACTAAACATTTAAGCATTCTTTATTATATGTGGGTCCCCTTTACTCAAAGATAAGAGTTTCATTGCTTTCTTGGGTGATCCCTGGGCGAAGCATCTGGAAGGTTCATACAAGGATTTTATATTTTACCCAACATCAATCCCTTTGGGCCTTCATCCCCTTCCTCCCATAGAATGAGGGACAAATCCTTCTTGGGTCAATACACCCTAAAATCTCAAGAGATAAGGAAATGGAGGGGAATAAATATGGAAAGTGGTAAGTATGGCCGGRAACGATACAATGGCTCTTTAAGGGAGTTCCTAGTAGCAAACCCATCCCCAAGGAAAACCACTTACTAGGGCACAATGTCAACCACCAAGGTGAAKTAGGAAAAAAGGCATAATATCCAAGCATATATCCTGAAATCTAGACCAATCTAATATACAACATACTCAACTAGCTTAAATACTGAAATGATACTCACCATTATACTGACTTGTACCTCATGGAGCAAGGCCCACTATGTTTCACAAGACAACTGATGTGGTGGATGCCATCTAGAAATCTGTGACCATTTGTGGTGGTGAGAGGGGTCTCCAACTATGAAAAAGGGTACTGCTGGTCATGTAGTCTCTCGACACTCCATATCTACAACCTGAGGGCCTCGAGACATAACCTCCTTAGTTATCCACAAAATGGGGATAACACAACCATTTGAGAATTAATATTAAAATGCAACCAAAACAAATAACCTTATTGATCATGTATGAGGTTGCATCATAAGATTCAAGACTATATCTAATGATATGGATTGGCATATCTTGATTCTCAAGTTCTCAATATTTTAGTTTGCAAGAGGGAAGCACATGATACATGTTTTTTTGCTTTCCCATTCTTGTTACACTGTAGAGAAAATGCAAAGCATGTATTTGTTTATCATGGTTCCACCAAGAGGTGCATTCTACAACAAAGTAGTGGGGAGATATGTCACCTCTATTTGTAATCTGTATTTGTAATGCTAAAATTTCACGTGCAAGCCATACATACATACATACATGACATACGTAAGCCATATATATATATATATATATATATATATATATATATATATATATATATATATATATATATATATATATATATATATATATCCTTAAAAAATAAGAAAAAAACTTGCATTTATATATATAACCAACTTAGATCTATTTTAATCTCGACTCTATCAAGTGTCAAGAATTATCAAATTCTTCAAGGTGTAAACCTTTTTTAAAGTGCAAAATCTTGTGGAAATGTTTTCACCTTGAGGAATTTGATTCTTCTCATAGCTAGATAAATTTTGGATTAAGATGGATTTTTGATAATGAAAATTTCCAACAAAAGTGACACCATTCATGTAATTGTTTCTTTTGAACATTCCCTTAACACTATGCAAAAATAGAGAATCAACGTCACATTATAACCATACATTATGTAAAAAAAAGAAAACCAACACCACATTATAACCATACGAATGTCTAGCCGCTCCAATTGTTAGGTCATGCATGCACATGAGAGTTGGGAATTAAGTCCCTTGCAGAGACCTTTACTTTGACATTCATTCTCGTCAATGTTGATATTTATCATCAATACAATGATGATGTAGTGTGTCACATGTGGTACTATTTCCTTGCTCTTGGTTTGGGCTCAAGGTTTTAGCCATCCCTATGGTCTTTGATTTGTCTAGCATTTGGATTTTGGAGATTTGTAGTGTCAATTTTTGGGAAATGAGCTATATTGATAGCTTGGTGGATGAAGGGATTGGAAGTTTGTATGCACCTTGGGGGTCTCACATTGAAGATGTATTGTCATAACTTTGTTGTGACTTAAGAGTCATCATGGCTCATTGTCACTACCAAAATGGGTACCATGTTTACCAAAATGGGTACCATGTCTTGTGTGATTTATCAAACTAAGAGAGGAATTAGGTTTGAATGTGAGGTATTAGAGGTTCAGTGTGAATTGGGAAATTTGTCTTGCAAATGAATTCAATGGAAAGAATAATGGGAATACAAGGGAATTGTGAAAAATAAAGTTAGGGATTAGGGTGCAAGTGAAACAACCACTAAAATGTGAGCAATTAGAGAAATGGATAAGGTGTTCACAATGTTTATGCACATCCACATGGGGAAATATGTGGAGATGGAGGCTATATTGGGTTCCCTATTCTCCTTGTTCTCTCGAATTGTAGCTCATATTTAGCTTCTAGAAGTAATTATGCATTCCCTTCCTACTTTATCCCTTCATGGGTAAATGAGGAGGCTTTAGAGCCTCAACGCTCTCACAAGCTATTTGGGGAATTTGTTGTAGGTGAGGCCAACATAATGGAACCGAAAAATGTGAATATGTGACCAATCAAGCATGATTTGGAGACTTAGGTTGGAAACAAATAAGCCACTCCTTAGGGGGTAAATTCTCAATAAACTTTTCTTTTTTATGTATCGATAATTTTTTCTATTAAACTAGCTTGTTAGGTAGTATCCCTGTCAAGTCTATAGGTATAGTATGGATAGGTTGGATACAGTAGTTTTTGAGTGAAGATACTGTCATTTTTGGAATTTTTGGATAAAACATTGTGGCCTTTTTCATTCTCAAATGTATTATCTTGTTGTATGGTTAGGTCACAACCCTCTTTTAATAATAATCTTATCCTTTAATGTTGAAAATATTGGTATGATTTTCTTTTTTCTTGATGTTGAAATCATTCAAGTAGACAAAGGAAAGTCCATAAAAATGACTTTTTGAAGAAAGCATGAGGCAACTCTCAATAAATACTAATGATGGGTATGGATTTAAGAACTATAATACCACACACAAAGGAGTATACGTACTCATGTAATTTGAGAAGAATATAGTTTGGGAAGTGTAATCTCTTTCTCAAGGTTATATTGAAAGTTTAATATTTTTCTTTAATATCATTATGGGGCTTTTATATATTATAATTTTTTTACTTTACATCATATTTTCTGAAAGAGCATTAATATTGGGACTTTTGGTACTACATTGTTTAAATATATAGTTAATTTTTTGGTGCAACCATGTTTTTGTCAGTTATTAATAAATAACATTTAAAAAAAAATAAAACTCCCCTTTTTTTTGGCCACGATGGGGTCAATCTCTTAGGCATGTCACATTGATCTATCAATGGACCACAATCAGACCCAAAAAAGAAAAAATAACAAATTTTAAGGTAAAGGTAAATTATTTTCTTGATATGTGGGGAGCTATAAACCCCAAATCCACATACATCTAACAAAGCCAACTTTAGTGTGAGGATTATTCAATCTTGACCAACTCATACACATGATTAGGGATCTATGCTTGTCAAGGTTTGAACTTGAGCCATTATTGTGGTGATATCTTTCTCAACTACTAGACCATAGCACAACAAACTCATCAATCAATAACGTTGACGTGGATATGGAAAATCCCAACATCCCATTTATTGAGCTATGCTAAAGGTATATAAAGTTAAGGTCAGGTGTTTACTTGAAGATCTAACCTAACCTAACATTAATGGGTTGAGTGTTTAATTGAACATTTAACCTAACCTAACCTAACATAGTGGTTTAATTAACAAACATACACAAATTCTACTCAACAATTACACACCATTTGATCAGGCATTTACACACTAGAATATAGATGGTAAATACACCCTTTTATTAATTCCAAGTACAATAGATAATACTCGTTGTTGCACTTAATTATTTCAAGAACTACCATATTGTTTATACATTAAAAGTACACAAAAATCTAAGATTATAATACATAGTTATTTGATCTCTTTCTAACTCATTTCGTCTTAATTCTTTTAATTTTATCTTCAACCACTTCCTACTACTATTTTTTTTTTTTTTAAATTATGTTGAAATGTGCACCTTACATATTTGCAACCCATATTCACAATTACCTTATTTCCCCAATGTATCCTTATGAGGTTGTTTTGCAACCTATCCTTGTGGTTTTCACAAAAGTTTAATCATCACCTTGGCCCATAACGAGTCGATTTAGTTTGTTCTTCACATTCACGTTCTCAATCTTGATGCTTGTTTCCAGTTCTTTGTTTTTTCATTCCGTGGAATTTGCATTTCACTTACCCAATTTTTCCAATTTTAGCATATACTAATGAACCAAAAAGGCTTGATGCCATTTCTCTATGTTCAATCCTAGTATGTTAATAACTTCATCCCTACACTCTCCAACAATTCCACGACTTCTAACCTTGGTCTGATGTCTCTCCAAAGGATTCAATTATCTTCTTAAAGCTATTCTAGAGTCATTGTAGGTGGTTTTTACCTTGATCCTCAATTAAAGGTTTAAAGAGGATCCATGGGTTGCCTTCAACTCATGATTTATTCAGGGAATGAGTGTGGGAGGATGTATTGAAGCTATAAAATATTATACATAGACCCAATAGCCACATTCAAGAAAGGGATGTTGTATTGTTTTGGACTACGATAAGGTCTCCCCTTGCACAATTCTTGATCTTTTCACCTCATTCTCCATCAAATTCACATAAATATTTTGTTGTGTTCCTAACCTCACCACCTTCACTAGGCATTAGATTTTAAGCATGTGAAATATTTTATACAAATGGCCATGGTTTGTAATGATCTTATGGTCCTAAGCCTTGGTAGTATTATATTTCAATATTTGTAAAGATGGAATATGTAATAGGGCATTGCCATATTTTTAGTAATTTAAGCTCTAAGTTTGCTACTTTTTAGTATAAATATGATCCCCTCCCTGTTGATGTTTCAACATCGGGCATACATTCTCCCAAATTGGTCATGTTAATTACATTATATTATAAATATATAAATAATATATTTATAATATAATATATAAATATAAATGATCAATAATTAATAATTAATAATTAATAATTAATTAAGTAATGAAAAGACAATAATGGAAAATACATGTCCATTAATGAAAGGGTACTCAGCCCAAGTATATATGTTAGGGCCCTCAATTGTAATATCTCATATACAATATTATCTCATACAATATCTACTTACAGTTGAGGTTTTCAATGTGTAATTATTCTATGATAACAATAATCATAAGGCAATAATTATCAAATCTGAAAATCAGAAAATTCAACATGGTATTAGATCTTTCAGAGTCTTTTCCGAAGCGAAGTTAAAAGCTTTCAGTGCCAGATCTAGTATTAGTCTTTTTTGAAGCTAGTTAAAATCTTTCAGTGATAGATCTGATAGATATGCTTCAAATCTTTTATTTTTTTTGCAATTCTATGGTTGTGATCACGAGTGGCCTGTGCACATAGAGAGACCATAGTCGTGGTTGCAAGTGGCCTGTGCACACAGAACGCCCACAGTCATGGTCGCGAGCGACATGTTCACACATGGTGACCACATTCCCTTTGGTCATGATTTTCCTAATTACAGGGTGTGATCGCCTTAAGGATGTGAGGTCCAGTGAGTCTCACATGGAGATCAATAGTGAGGAGCATGAGGCTTCAAAGGATAATGGTACATATCTCTCTTTCCCAATTGTTCATCCTTTAGACTATCACGAGGAGTCAGTAGAGCCAACAAAGCCAGTGGATCTACCTAGAGATGTTGTAGTGACCAGGAAGAGGCCAACATGGCTTCATGATAGTTTGTAGGAAGCAAAGAGGCATGCAACTCCCATTGGTACTTTTAGAGAGAGAAAACGACCTCATAGGTTCTCTAGTTATATGGAATTGATGAGTCACATCATTGATTCCAAACCTTCTAGTTATGAGGAGGCAACATGCCAACATGTTTGGAAGGATTCCATGATGGAAGAGTATCAGTCCATCGTGAAGAATGATGTGTGGGGAATTGTGTCAAGACTTGAGGGGAAGTTAGTGGTGACTTCCAAATGGATATACAATATCAAGATGCAACATTGGGCATACATTATCCTATATTGGTCATAACGATTTGACAAAAGGAAAATGATACTTTTACTCACGGGGCTTTGCTAGTGGTGAATGGCCCACGTGTAGTATTTCTCCTTAGTCATGTTGATTTGACTAGGAGTGATAAAGACTCGAGATTCTAGATGCTATAACATGCAGACCTAGAGTAAGCTTGATCTCAGAGAGAGTTAGTTGGATCAAGGGGAGTGATCTGGATTATTTTCGGCATGAAATGAGAGTGGAGATATAATAAAAAAATGCACAGAGATATTGCAGATATTCAATAATATAACATAAATGTATCAAAGATGCAACCATAAACACAGATATACAGTAATACACGATTTCTATTAATCAGAGAAATGTACAGAGATTGTAAAAATACAGAGTGAAAGACTCGCTAGAATGGTGGCAGCTTATCTCTGAGAAGAGATGTGACGACTACTCTCATTCGCAAGAAGATGATTACAATGAGGCTCGAAAGGCCATTTTACAATAAGCAGGAATGCCAAAAACCCTAGACATCCAAAAACCTAACCCTGGGAGATGAAGCGCCAAAAGTCATGTGGGCCCCGTTTGGGTAAGTTGGTGCATCAACTTCCCGGGGTCGTAACTTTTGCATACGATCTCCGTTTTAGGCGTATGATAGCTCGTTGGTAAGACCTATCCGAGAAATACAACTTTTGGATGGAGCAAAATTGATCTACGATCCATGTTGCTCCCCGTTTTCTCAAAAAACATCGTTTAGGGCCTCAAAATGGCCTCAGATGTTAAAAACTGCTAAAAATAGTAAATTACCAAAATTGCCAGAAACATGTTTTGGGCCACTTGGAGAAGGTGGATGGCCACCGATATCCACCTGGATCAATCCTCCTTCCTTAGGAAGCAATGGTATCCATTGCGTTGAGTTCCCGAGGGAGAGGGGAAAGCGATTGCTGAATCTGAATCTTGGTGATCTGCTTGCCTTGCTGGAGAAGTGGCGTTGCTTAGCTTGTTGGAGGCTGTCACGAACTTGTGGCTGGAAAGATTGGACCTTTTTAACCAGTCTGGCTATTTCATATGACTGTGTGCAGAAGGAATCTTTGTGCTTTGCTGCAACCTTGTCGACCTGCTTCTGTTGGATAGAAGGTGCTTTGGCCGAAGCTGTGGTGGCTGCAGTATCCTTCTGTTCACCCTTTGAACAGATTGTGGAGAAGATGAATTTTCTAGTATGAGATACTATCTTGCAACACTGTTTAGGTGGGGAAGTAGTTGGAACTACCTCTGGTATCCTGTAGAGATGACCCCCCAGAGTAATAATGACACTACAGGGTCGAGACTCATAGATAGCATGGTGTTTCCACATATATGGCTAGCCCAAGAGAACATCACAGACATCCAGTGGGGCAACATCACATAATACCTCATCCTTGAAGGGTTGGATGCTGTATGAC
>JASDQU010099745.1:540005-554857 GCA_032191745.1 Picea mariana
GAAATGAGAGCGGAGATATAATAAAAAAATGCACAGAGATATTGTAGATATTCAATAATATAACATAAATGTATCAAAGATGCAACCATAAACATAGATATACAGTAATACATGATTTCTATTAATCAGAGAAATGTACAGAGACTGTAAAAATACAGAGTGAAAGACTCGCTAGAATGGTGGCAGCTTATCTCTGAGAAGAGATGTGACGGCTACTCTCATTCGCAAGAAGATGATTACAATGAGGCTCGAAAGGCCATTTTATAATAAGCAGGAATGCCAAAAACCCTAGACATCAAAAAACCTAACCCTGGGAGATGAAGCGCCAAAAGTCATGTGGGCCCCGTTTGGTAAGTTGGTGCATCAACTTCCCGGGGTTGTAACTTTTGCATACGATCTCCGTTTTAGGCGTATGATAGCTCGTTGGAAAGATTTATCCGAGAACTACAACTTTTGTATGGAGAAACATTGATATACGATCCATGTTGCTCCCCGTTTTCTCAAAAAACATCGTTTAGGGCCTCAAAATGGCCTTGGATGTTAAAAACTGCTAAAAATAGTAAATTACCAAAATTGCCAGAAACATGTTTTGGGCCACTTGGAGAAGGTGGATGGCCACCGATATCCACCTGGATCAGGGAGAGCCGCAAAGGGAGTTCCCCCTGAGGTTCAGATGGGAGAGAGACATCTCCCAAGATTGACAAACATGTGTCATGAGTCTAGGGTGAAGTTTGTATACTTCATAGACAAGCTTGGCATGATGCATAATGTCTCCCTTGCTGAGAGGGAGTGTTGATGTTTCAACATTGGGCATACATTCTCCTAGATTGGTTATGTTGATTACATTATATTATAAATATATAAACAATATATTTATAATATAATTAATAATTAATTATAAATTAATTATAAATTAATTAATGAAAAGACAATAATGGAAAATACATGTCCATTAATGAAAGGGAACTCAACCCAAGTATATATGTCGGGGCCCTCAATTGTAATATCTCATATCTCATATACAATATTATTTCATATAATATCTACTTACAGTTGAGGTTTCCATCGTGTAATTATTCTATGATAACATTAATCATAAGGAAATAATTATCAGATATGAGAATCAAAAAATTCAACACCCCCTCCTCTTCTCATTTATAACCTTTGACATTTTTTACCAATACAAGCAGAAGATGCCCCCAACATTGTCCCTGGCTTTGGATTTTTATTTTATGTTATTCTTAGCTTTCCATTTTTCTTATTTTTATAGTTGCAATAATAGTGCTATTTTGGGGATAAGAACATTGCAAGTTGGTATTAGAGCGTTAGTCAATTTTCACTCTTATTGCACAACTAGAGCCTAGGGTCTCCAAAAAACATATCAAGGGGAAGATCCCGATATGTGACCAATGTAGATCTAGATAATATACTCACAATTTTTATAGAAGAAATGATGTAACAAATGCAAACTCTAGGAAAAAGGACCATGTAAATGAAGCTGGATACTCGACTCCACAATCCTAAAATATCCTAAGAGGAAGAGGAGGACATAAAAACTTGAGGAATGAGAGATGAATCTCATCAACTGCACGAAACTCTCACAAACCCACCTTCAATATACATGTGAGGACCCCATAATATGATTTTGGAAGTGATGTGGAGTGCACACATGGTTGAGCAAGATCAAATTAGCATTAAGGTGAAACAAATTTTCAACTAGGATAATGAAAATGTGGCCTTGCAACATCTTGATGGGGAAGCCTATACATGGGGTGAGACATGGATCTCTAAAACCCCAAGAGGGGTCTTTTTCAAGTTTGTGGATGCGTTAACTTAGAGAGTAGAACGTAATGGGGGAAATCCCTAGGATATTCGATTGATGCACATGTTCCAAAAATACTTGACAATCAAATAATACATTGAGAGGTTACAAATATTAGAGTCAAAGCCCAAACTTTGTAGATCTAACACAAATGATATACATCTAAGATATAAGGCCAAAAAATTGGATTGAGGTAAGAATGTTCGAACTTGTTTATTTGGACAAAGACATTACTTTAGCTAGGAAAACATACTCTACTAAGAGAAATCTACTTGTCTCTAGTAAAAGTGGTCATGCATATGATAGGAGGGTCAATGAAGAGGGGAATCCAAAAATTCCAAAAATAAAAAACCTTAGCCATTTCCATGTCCACAAAACTAATCCTTCAAACTTAAACCTATGTTGTAAATGTTCTAATCTCTAGTTTAAGGGACATATCTACAACCCTGAAAAACATTTTATGGTTGAACATATATGCCACTCTGACTTTGAGTTTGAATTTGAAGGGGATACTTTTCTTGAACAACTATATAATGACTCTAGGCCCCTATAATATCCCAATTATGATATTTCAAAGGTATTGGATCATAGTATGTATAAATTGTAAATGTGGTTATTATGATGGGTGTCGATTCATATGAGCTAAAATAAATGGCTCTGCAATATAAATGTTGTAAAATGTGTTTTGTATGGATTCATAATACAATGCTCAAGGCCAAGGGTCAACTATAATTTGGATAGCCATATAGATGTTGAAATATACAAGCTAGATTCGATGTTTTGTAAAAATATAATGTTGGTATATCTATAAAATGGTCCAAGATGGTTTCTAGGAGCACAAGAGAGCTATGAGACTACAAGAGGGGAAGGTGAAAGAGGGATCTATGGGAAAGATAACGTTTCTTTCCAAGTGTCTATGAAAATTCCAAGTTCTATGTGACTAAAGTCCTTATGATCTCAATTACACAAGCAAATTTTTGAATTTAATTATCCAAGAATTAAATTTTAGACCATAACACTAATCACACAATAGATAGAATTCAAATAGTGGAAGCATAAACAATTTCACACATACACATATAATTACTCCTCCAAATCAACTTTTCATTCCTTCAAAAAAATTACAAGGAAACCTCCACAAGCTATCATAAAAAAAACACTACATGGTTACCGAAATCATCCTGAACTTGAGCACAACAACATGTTGAGAAAGTACGACTTGTTGTACGGACTGTCTAGACTGTCCATACATAATATACGAACAAATGTATGGTATGTTTATACGATTGTAAAAACTAAACCTTATTACTCTATAAATTTGTACTACATCTCCATGAAAGATACCTGAATTTTCCTCTGTCTAAACCCCCCTCCATCTCTCTCCTGGTTTCTCAACTTGCTGAACTGCTCATACGTTCTTGTTTGTATTAACTCTCTATCTTTTCCTGTCTTTATGCTTTTAGCTGAGTCCAAAACCTTAATCTATTTTTGAGATTACTCCTAGTCTAAGTCATGCATGCATGAAATACACTTTTTAGACTCGACTGCTAAAACAAGACTTTCCATTTTTAACTAAAGTGAATTATAAAATAGAATTTTATTTTTGAAAATAGAATTGCTTTTTGAAAATATCTCAAACTACTTCTCACACGTTCACATGGAACCTATGCGGAATTTCTTGTCCGAGCTATAATTCTCAACACTCCCTCTTAGCGAGGAAGGAATTCTACACTAATCCAAGTTTGACTTTGAATGCCTCAAACTTCCCTCTTTTCAAGGGCTTGTTCATAATATCAACTACTTGCTAATCCATGGGAATATACTAGAGCTTCAACACTCCCTTATGAACCCCATTTCGTATGAAGTGATATTTGATCTCTATATGTTTAGACCTATCATGAAACATTGGAGAGTTTGATACAATTTTGATTATCATAGTAAATCATTATAGGTTCCAACTCTTGATTAAACACACTTGAAAGTAAATAGCAAAGCTAGATGGCCTCACAAATAGTAGTACAAACTTCCATGTACTCTACCTCTATTGAGATAAGTGCTACAAAAGTCTACTTCCTAATAAACCAAAATATCATTGTTGATCCCAAGATAAAAAAAACCATGAGGTGCTCTTCCTGTTTGCTGCACTACCTCCTCAATCTGAGTTTGAATACCCCTACAACGTCACTTCACCACCTCCAAGGTAACTCAAACCATACTCCATTGTGTCCCTCAAATACCCAAACATGTGTTTTACTGCTACCTAATGCTCCTGCCTTGGCTCCATCATGAACCGAATCATGGTGTTCACTACAAAACATATATTTGGCCTGGTGTTGACCAAATACATTAAAGAACCTATTATCTCCCTATACAATGTGGGATCATCCAACTCCAAATCTGAAGTTGTCACCTTCTTCAGATTAGTGATCATGGGTGTGGCCATATGTTTGTAATCCTCCATCCAAAACCTCTTTAGGATTTGGACTGCATACTTACCTCGCCCAAGAAAAAATTTCCTTGGTCTCTGCCAAACCTCCAAACCCAAGAAGTAATACATCAGGCCAATGTCCTTCATTTCAAACTCATCTACCATGTTTTCTTTTCACCCTACAATGAACTTCTCTGCACTTGTAAAAAACAAGTAATCTACATACAACACCAATTTAATGAGTAGATCAATAAAAACAAATATGTAATAAAATTTAAAATATGTTTTTATTTTGGTGAATCCCATGCTTTGTTGGTATCTATTGATCATAGAATACCATGCTCTCAGTGATTGCTTGAGTCAATACAAGGTTTTCTTAAGCTTGCACACATGGGACAACTTACCACTTATCTCAAATCCCTAAGGTTGCTCTATGTATACTTCTTCCTCAATGATCACATTAAGGAAAGCTATCTTCACATCCATTTGATGTATCCTCCATCCCATAAATGAAACCAAGGACATAAATGCTCTAATGGAAGTGTACTTGGCGATTGAAGAAAAATTATCCTCATAGTCCACTCCCTCTCTCCGGGAGAACCCTCTTGCCACAAACCTCACTACAAGGAGAACACCTTCTAACGAAGGCTTTTGTGGAGGTTTTTAGTGTTTCAAAATTTGGTAAATTTTTCAAAGAAACCTTTGCTACAACCTCCTCTATTGGTTGTGGAGGTTTTAGCAGATGTTCCATATAACTAAAACAAATTGGGTAGGCGAAGGTTGTAGCAGAGTTTTTTTCTTCGGTGTTGTTCTTGTCAAAACACATCGGTGTGATATTGACAAACACACACTTGTACGTTACTATAATAAAATGCATTGGTACATTAATATAATAATACGTCTTAGCTCTTAATATAATAATAAAAATATGCATCGGTGCGTTTATAACTATTGCGCACTGGTTCTGCCTTTTTTGTTGTATGCAGAGCACCATTGCTCTTATAATTTCTACACACTGATTCCACCTTGTTTTCGTATGAAGCACAGGTGAATTTAAGGATTTGTCTGCCCTGGTGTGTTTAAATTATAGTTAGCCCCGATGCGATCAAGTTATCCTGAGACCCAATGCATTTAATATAGTATGTGTCTTGGTGATTGTGTAAATAGTATGTACCATGATCTATTTTACCATGTGCACCGAAGGGTATTGAAATTTCAAATATTTGAGGTGAGATGTCGGCGCCATTATTTTTAGTATGCACCGGTGTGTATATTATAGTAAAGGCACTGGTGTGTAAATAATATTTAGAATCTTGGTACATATGATAAACTTAACACACTAGTATGTAAGTTATTTTTAGTGCCTCGATGTATATTTCAAATATGAGTACCATACAAGTGTGAAATGATAAATAGGCACCAACGTTTTCTCAATAGTAAATACCAGTGCGTTATTATAATTAATATGAATCGGTGTGTATGACTCCTCAAAATGCACTAATGTCTATATTATGGTATGCACTCTCTAGTGAGTTCAAAAGAATACAATGCATTGATATGTATATATTTCAATTCATTGTTTTTTACAATTTTTCAATTAATTATTTCAAAATATTTTTTTATAATAATATTGTTTTATATTTTTGTTATTGCATTTCGATATAATGATCGCGTTAATGCGTTATCCAACCAATTAAACCTCTGTTATTTGTAACAATGTAAATCATCCACATATTAATTATTTAGGAACAAAACATTTTACAACATTCAACAATGCAATGAAATAAGAAACCCATTTTATTATATATGAATAAGAGACCCATTGTCATACAAAAAAGGACAACGTAAAGGTAAAATAAAATAATCAAATTGCAACCAATTTGTAATTGTTACACTTATTGGTAACATGTCCTCATGCAATTGAGACAATATGTTGAGTACATTAAGCAAAATCCTCAATTTTCAGAGACAAATATTTCAAAACATACAACTTGCAGTGACATTTAATTATATTGACTGTCATTCATCATTTGAACTGTTGACATTGCTCGAGATATGTGCATGCCTAGTTTTTTCATCATTTGTAGGTGATATTATACTTTGGTTTTTTAACATAATGTTTTCTCGATCGACTTGTTTTTTTTATGTTTCACCCATTTATCTTCCATCTACAAACATAGAAATAAATTGTAATAAGTAAATATACATTTATATATATAGTAGAATATACATGATTGTGTAAATAAAAAAAAAACATACCTTAGCACCAAGTCTTTCATAAACAATACACATTCTTTTGAAGCCATGCTTCATGAATTCTCTCAAAATCTCCTTTGTTGGCTACATTCCATACTTTGTTTGTTGCTTAATACGACATGACAAAGCACAATCGATATAATCAATATAAAGTTTTCTTCAATTTTTTTTATTAATTATAAAACAAGGGAAGCTAAACAACATAAATACTTACAAATTGTTGAATTAAACTTTCATTCTTCAACATATACTCACAACCCATACTTAACCAATGTTTATCAATTCATGGGTTGGCTCCTTTTTGTATGTTAACACCTAGTAGAAGACATCCATGGACAAGTGTAAATTAATAATTTAAATATATAGATCACATAAAACATGAAATCTTAAGAAAGACTAAAAACATAAATACTCACAAAGTTTGTGATCAACCATTTTATTTCTCATCGTCATGTCTTATGTGTTGAATGGATTCTATTTGTTTTTCCTTTTTGCAAAAAAAAATGAAAATTGATATTTCACACGATACTTAAATTTGATGTACATAAAATAATAAATAAATGATTACATACCTCTGGTAACAAAGTTACCGACTTAATGAGAACTGTGACCTTAAAACAAGAACTCTGGCCTAAAAAACCCATATTTTTTCATAAAAAAATCAAAATCAACCCCCAAATCAAAAAGTGGTGCTACCGGTAGCATCATTTTTTTAAACGAGGTCAAAATTACAACATTTTTCAAACATGGCCTTCAAAATTCAGACAATAGATCATAAAAACCTTAAAATCAACACCTAAAAAAAAGATGTTTTTGATTTTTTTTTTCAAAACGTTAAAATTTTAGATAATTTGAAATCGTATTTTTAGCACTTGGTACTATTAAAACCAAAACCTCAAAATCAACCATCAAATTGAAAAGTAGTGCCACCACTAGCACCCATTCTAACATTGGGGGTATGAAAATGACACATTTTTATAAAGTGGTAAAAGAACTCATCATCACTGTAAACAAAATCATAAAATCAACCCTTAAATGTTTACTTTTAAAATCTTATTATCACTCAAAGCACAAGGCAATACATAATGCCATGAAAATATCACAATATACTTTAAAAATTCAACGTCATTTTTAATAATTTTTTTACTTTTAATAAAAAAGTAAATACAAGTTACATTGAATGAAACATAAATTATTTCTTAAAAGTATTGTTATATTGTCCATATTCAAAACATATGAGCTAAATTTTTTTATTATATTATCCATAATCAAAACATATAATTCATAAAACATAAAAAAAGATTCATAACTTCATGTAAGATCATATGTAAGTTCAATGCTCATTTTTAGTTACCATACAAACATCATATGGATCAAAAACACATAAAATGTTTCATACACTTATTCACATTGACTCATGGTTTTTGAAATACCATCAGAGTCTACATTGTCTTCAGATGCATGATTGGATGAATATGTAGATGATCCATACTCTTTGTCTATTGTTGATGAATGCACCATCTGAGTCTACATGCATGCCCAACATTTCATATGCCAAATTTATTTTAGATCTACGACTAGGTTCAACAGAATCCCATCTTGCATTTATTTCTTGTGGCAACAACCTCTTGATAATATTTGTTGTCTTGGAGCGAAGAGTTCCTCTCTTTGTCAAATTGAAGTCATAAACAAGTATGTCAACATTATCTAATTTTAAGAGCTTAGTGCCTCGACGAGTTGTATTTTGACCCTTTCTTTTTCTCTTTCTATTGACATGTTTTTCAACCACCATCTATGGCTTGTACACACCATTGAATGTGTGTGTACCTGTTGCATACCAATGCACTTCAATTACAATAACATCATCATTTTCTTTCTCAATCTTTATAACCTTTCCAATCTAGAATGGATAACCATGTGGAACTTCAGTCGCTAAAACTGCAATCATGGTACTCTCCTTAATATCTTGTATTGAACCCCTGTAAAGGTGTTCCATGGAATCACGTTGTGCACGTGACCTTTGCGAACCAATATACATTTCTATTTCCTTTGCTTTTGTAAACTCAATAGCACATTAAGATTCTTGTTGAATTTCAACAATGTTTGTTTCTTCAGATTCATTTGGCATATTTTGTGGCCAATGAAATGGAGTGTTCAACATTGTATATTCATTTGTTGAGCTTGAAATTATGTCACTTTGACTATTGAAAAAAGACTCCCACCAAACAGAATCAACACCATCAAAGTACTCATATGTATCCTTAATGGAATTTTTTAATTTCTTCCAGGCATTCAGAATAATCTACATCTCTATTACGCCTCCGTGCATTATGGATTTCAACAACTGATTGTAAAAATAATAACTTTGATGCAAATATTGGACGATATGGAATGAAATTCAAAAATGCTAAACCCGATGAAGGCTCCCATTCTATAGTAGTTGAATACTTCTTTCCCCATATGAGTGTTTTCCCATCAATTTTTTTGAAACAAAGTTGATGTTGGAAGCTAATGTTATTAAGTTGCTCAATACATTTTTCTTCATGATGCGATTCCTGAATAAATCTTCGTATGTCAATAATTTATTCTAATATATGAAAAACAAGCTCTGGAATGTATGCTTTCTTAATACATTCAATCAATGATGGTAAGATTCCAACATTTTCCCTCTTCAATGTTACTAAAAAACAACCGAATATTTGATCAATATGATCATGAGTGTGTCCAAGAAGAAGAAAACCAACTTTCACCATTTGAAAGATTCCCATTTCAACAAGAATGCTTAGATATCCAAACACAATTTGATTTTTATTTTCATGACTAGTGTTGTCCAACTGTAGATAGAGAACTTGAGGAAGATTTCCAGACCAGTGAGTGAGCACATGATGAATTATGGTGATGGTCAGATTTGCATCATTATGGATATTTGGAGCTGTGAAGTAAACCATTAGACACATTTTTACATTGAAAACCATACAACCAACCAAGTGAAATTGAATGAAATTCTCTTCCTGTGAAATTTTGGGTGTACAGACAAAATGTGGTAGAAGTGTTTTCTTCTAGTCCATGCCATCAATTATAATACATAAATATTTGTTTGGAGCATCATAACACTTCTTTTGATGTTTGTACACCTTTTTCCTTTCACTTGATTGTTGATTCCGATGTTCTTGAAGTGCTTTGACTATGGAATATGCACATGACATAAAATGAAAATATTGATCATATGTTTTCATAGTTGATAACTATTAAATTTAAAAAAAAAAAAAAAAATAGTAAATGCATACCTCTTTCTGCCTCTTTAAATTTATCTCTTATTGATTTAAGAGTAGCACATATACTACAAATCCCCATCCTCGACTTCTTAGGAATACAGACATTGTTGAATTTTTTTTTCCATATTCTTGTAAAATATGCATACATAATAAAATTACCATTTCCTTCAACACCTTCAACATATACTTTGTACAAGTTATAGATTTCCCTCCTTGAGAAATTATCTGGAATATGTATTGTGTCTCTATCTAGCATACACTGTCCATGTTTGGAAAATAAATCATGCATTCATGACAATGTAGTGTTTGTCAATGTCCCACTCTCTCGTCCATGATGTACCTTTGAATAAAATGAAGGATTTTTTTCCAACCTTGTTTGGATTCTTGATAGACAAAGATTACCAATTGAGTGAATTTTTTTGAAATCCTTTCTGCAAAGAAAAATATTCCAAATGATACAATCATATCCTGTCTTGGTGGATATCATGCACCCCATCAACTATGAATTTTGCATGCTCTTATTCATTGACAAATATGTCTTCCTTTTATTCAAGGAATACCTGCAGTCCATGCTTTTCAAACAATTCTTTTGACAACATTCACTTGAAATCAATTCACTTAAATGAAAATTGATTTAGTGAGAAATTCTTTCCTAGAACTTGTATATCTAGAATGATTTAGATTGATATAAAAAGGTCTAGTCCCGATCCTAGACACAATGTTTCTTTGAAATGTATCCACTATTTCATCATCCTCACTAGAATGATTTTCCTTATCACCAGAAGGAATATCAAGCAAAACATTGTCAGGAGACTAAACTAGAGAATACCGATCACCTTGATTTGTTGCAGCTGAATGAATGGGAACATCATCATCAACATAATAATTTGGGGGGAAATCATCATCAACATTGTGTCCACCATTGACATAATCATATTCATTGCTTTCAAAATCCCCACTTGAGTGAAAAATTTCACCATCTTGCTTAGTGCCTTGAAAATCTTCATCAGTATCTTGAAAATCCTCACTCGGAGGAAAATAAACATCATCAACATTGTTTCATTTTACTTTATCACTCAGGAAAGAGTGTCCACTAATGGTGTAATCATTTTCACTACTTTGAAAATCCCCACTTGAGAGATATTCTTCATCATCCTCATTACTAGCTTGAAAATCCTCAGTTGGAGGAAAATCTTCATTATCCTCATCGGTACCTTGAAAATCCTCACTTGCAGGAAAATCATCATCACCAACATTGCTTCCTTTAAATTCCTCATTCGAGAATGACTGTCCATTATTTCCATAATCATCATTATTACTTTTAAAATCCCCACTTGGGGGGAATTCTTCATCATCCTCATTCGTACCTTGGAAATCCTCAATTGGAGAAAAATATTCATGAGTACCTTCAAAATCCTCACTTGGAGGAAATTCATCATCACCAACATTGTTGTCTTTAAATTCCCCACTCAGGACAGAGTGTCCACCATTGTCATAATCATCTTCACTACTTTTAAAATTTCCACTTGAGGGAAATTCTCCATCATATTCATTGGTGCCTTGGAAATCTTCATCGGTACCTTGAAACTCCTCACTTGGAGGAAAATTTTCATCCCAATCATCTAAACGTTGATCATAGTCTCCACTTTGACCTACATTTTGATTATTTTCATTACTATTAAACTACTGAATAGATTTATCACCATCATATTCCTCCTCTTCATCATTGGTGCCTTGAAATTCCTCTAATTTAGGACTTTCATGAGTAACATGTTGAATAAAATTGCTTTCTCTATGATCAAACTTCTGACTAGCTGAAAAATACGATGCCTCATTTGCATTACAAGCATTCCCATCACATTTCCTAGTCCCAACAAAAGAGGTATGTAGACAATTTGTTGATGTCTTAGAAATAAAATCTTCTTTATCTCACGAAGCCATCCCTTTTCTAAGAAAATAGAATGATACAAATACTCACCCTCCCAATGACATTCTTATAACTTGCAAAATTATCTTTTCCGTCTAAATAACACCCCCCCCCAAATTTTCCCCAAAATTTCACCCCAAAATATTCCCTCCAAAATTTCCCTTCAAATTTTTCCCTCCAAAATTCCCCCCCAATTTTTTCCCTTAAAAATTAAAAACAACTTTTACTCTTTTATTTCGTTATTTACATGTTAAATACAATATTTCTCATGTTTATTTATTTATCCCACATTCATTAAACATAGCGATGATCCATATAATTTTAGGTATATATGTAGACAATATACCTAATTTATATTTATCCCACATTTGTTATACTAACAATAATTTATATAATCTGTGTTATATATACACAATCTTATTTATCTTTTTACATTGTGTGATATCTTGGGTAATATTCGTTAAAGGATTTTGAGCAAGCTACAAGGGAGAAACATTGAGAAGAAATCTGAGGAGAATCTAACATTTCAGAGGTTAGTTATTTTTTAAATTCTTACCATTTACCAAAACAACAATTATAAGATCATATTTGAATCACATAATAATTTTTCATGCGAAAATTCAAAAACCTTAAAATTTTTAGATGTTTTCTAATTTTTTCTAAGAAAATACCAACTTTTTAAAAAAATTGTGACTTTTTTCAAAAAACTTTAACAAAATCCTTAAGATTTTTTGAAAAAAAAAACATAATAGAAAATCAAATTTAGGTATAGTTTTGTAAAAATATTTAGTTTTTTTTATTGTTTTTTACTTAAATGTTTTTAGTTTTGGCCCATGGTGGTTATTGGGCAATGTCCCAGGCTTGGTCATGGGGCGATGCCTAGCATTTCCCCAGCCCCCCCGCGGCTAAGGCACAATCCCACTTGGCCATGGCATCACCCCAACCCCCCACGACCAAGGGACGATCCCAACAGAAGCCTAATAACTCCATGAGTCAAAATTTTTAATTTTAATTTTTTAAATTAGTTCTTATATTCAATGTTTTTTTTTAGTTTATTATAATGTAAAAGGCCTATTTATTTATTTTTATCTTATTGGAAAATGGCAGGAAAGAGATTATCTATGCATATATTTGGATCACAACCTGTAATAATGGCATCCAAAATTGCAACTGGAACCTCCATGAATTTTAGACAACAAAATGATAGCATAACACCTGCGCTATCAATGGCAATGATGAATGTTAGAGAGTGGAAATTTGTGGAAGGTGAAAACAAACTAGAATATTCTTGATTTGTTAAAGACAAGCAAGAGAACAATGGAGATCATATATATTTGTATTGTGTTGAATTAGAACATGTGAAAGGAAATTATCAAGCACTTGTCTTGTTACGAGATACATGTTTGGTGCTAGCCACACATATTGTTTATGCACTTGTCAAACAAGACAAAACTTATATCAAGTTTATATATTGTTTCAAATTGAACAATTATAACAAGAATGAATGTTTTCCAGAATTATGTGCATCCATCGTTGATGACATTGAGAAAGGAAATGTAAGTTTTTTATTTTTGTTTTTGTGTCGTTTATTATTTTTAGTATCATGGTAATGTTTAATTTTATTTAACATAAAAATGTTATATTTTATTTTTACAACATTTTGTTGAACGACTTTCACATATGTTAGTGGGGATTTACTCTATGGAGAATAATATCATGGATTTCATCAACACTTTTCATATGGAAAAGATACATGAAGGAAGGAAAAATAAACATAAAGTAATGGAGGTTGAACCTGCAAGAGTAGACATAGAAGAACATGAAAGAAGAGAGAAAAATCATCATTCTAGAAATCCTAAAAGGGATACATTTGAAAATGAGGAAACTCCAAATCAAGATTTTGCTGAGATTGGTCCCAATGAGGTTATCACTCCTTCCCGCAAAAAGAACAAACAAGATAAACATAAAAGAACGATGGTTGATGATAAGTCTATTCCTATTTATTATGAAAAACTAATTGATTTAGATGAAACACATTTAAATCATAAGAGGACGAAAACAAATGTTGATAATGTTCAAGAAGCCATCGTTAGCTCAGAGTATTATAGTGAAATTCCTAAAGGTAGTAGAGAAATAATAACATCAAGAGATGATCTAGAGGATGGTATTATGAAAACAACACAAAATGCCATTCAAAATAGAATGAGGACGATGAACTTAGTTGATGATGGCCACACATTTTAGTTGAATGTGAAACAACTTTATAAACCCATAGAAGTGCAAACAAAATATCAAATTAGAAATCCACATCACTTGCATATTCAGAATTTGAAAACATTGATTAGGTACAATCCATATGCACATTTGGTTGACTACCTAGTTCTTGTTGACCCAATTTAAGTTCCTACAAGGGAAGAATTTGATAAATCAAAATGTTTAGACTACAAATATTATGTGATTGGAGGAAATCATTCTGCAGAGGCTAGAAGAGAATTGATGCAAGAATATCTCAATAATCCTATTTTTGAGACAACCAAATGCATAATTTATGTCGGTTTAATAGATTTAGAAACAAAGTTACTGGCACCGGATCATAACACAAACAATGAGTATAGAATGGATATGAATTTCATTCAAAGGGTGAGATTTATCCATAATGAATTTTCTGAAATATGTCGTGGGGAGAAATCAAATGTTGATGTCAAGTTTTAGAAGCAATGTTGTATGGAAATAAGATTCCCACTTGATGATGAAAACACAAAATAAACAAATCGCAAAGGAAGTGATATATTTAGAGTTGTGGATAACTGTTCTCAATTAGGATTTAGAACTGGACAGGTATGGGATTTGATAGATGATATCTTCATCCTATGGGAAGATATTAGTGTAAAAAATCAGAGAGTTAAGAAGGCTAAACCATTGATATGTGGCACAAGTAAGACATGTCCTGACATAAAAAATATTTCATATGATATGGATATAACACCTTGGAGATCAATACAAGGAGTGAAGGATGATAAACTTATCATAACTATATTATCACGTGTTAGGTTGGGAGAGTTGCCAATGGAAGAAATGTTCGATGAATTTAAAAAGTAAGTTTGTTGAGTTATTTTTATTTATGTTAGGACAAGAATGAATATG
>JASDQU010099745.1:558632-586684 GCA_032191745.1 Picea mariana
GGGGGGATAGGGAGAGAAGGGGTAGATGCATGAGAGAGAGAGAGAGAGGGGGGGATAGGGAGAGAAGGGGAGGGAGGGAGAGATCCAAAGAGAGAGAGAGAGAGAGAGAGAGAGAGAGAGAGAGAGAGAGAGAGGATAAACATCAAATTCACATTTTCTATGTCCGAGAAGGATATTTTTAGGGATTGAGTAACTATTTCGTATTTTGTAAAGCCAGATTGAGATTCCTTGTAAAGTTGGGCGGAAAAAAACAATGATATTGTAGAAAAAATAAATGTTTTTTTAAGTGTGCTGTCAAGCTATAAAAGTTATTTGAAGTTATTTTTGAAGTTAGATTGTTATATGCTACCCAAGATGACGATTTTGGATCAAATGTAGGAAAAACAATTATAATATCAAATGGCCAATTCTTCAGATTCTAGCTCATTCTGTATCTTTGGAACTGCTTCAAGTTCTTTCACGTTGATTGTAGTACATCTAGATTTTATTGATAATTCAATTATCTCATTGAATTTATGTTATGTATGTAGGTACAATAATTTTCCATTTAATTTTGCAGGATCAAGATTCAGGATTGAGTTTAGATGCTCAAGATATTCCTGTGGTCCCAAAATTCCACAAGGTCTTATCAGGAGAAAGATACCGCAAGTAGATGTTTGATGAAAATTGACAACTTATTTACCCTACCGATCCTAACATGCCATCTTCTAGGAATCATCCTGGATGAATGGTATTTCATTGTGAATTTGATCTCTTTTATGTAGACAACCCTGTAGGGCGTAAGAAAAAGATGATTAAGTAATTGTATTTTTGGATTTTCAATGGAACTAATGTAAATGTATTGCTTAATTCGACATTTGTTTTATAAATGGGTTGGTTTCATGTTTATTATTGGGAATTTGTTTTTGTGTGTTTCTAATAAGCGTTTGGTATAATGTTTGAACATATTAAAAACATTGTGTTACTAATTTTATCGATGTAATGTTAAATATTTTTACAATTAGGATTCTGATGACAAGTGACATGTCCAACATCTACCGTTGCACCCCACTACGATGTCAAGTCACGAGCTTTTTTCTAAATTAAAAGAGCTCAGATAGGAAGCATAATGAGAATGGTTGAAACAACCAGCTATTCAATTCCCACTACATCCCAAGTCACCAATTCAAAACCTCGATAGTAACACTAGTTCTTCACATGTTGGGGATAAAGGAAATGATATAAATGTTGGTATGGATGATTTCTTGTGAGATACTTAGGCCATGGAGGGAATGTTGTTAGATGCATTCCATCAAAATGAACCAGGGGATGTCGTAGATACCTTCTACAAAATCTTGAAATCTGCTTCCACCACCCCTCTATTTGGTTCAATACAGGGGTCTGCAAAGTCTACCTAGCTAGGGACAACAATGTTACTGTACAACTTGAAAAAAATGTATGGTATCTTAGATGTGTGTTTCTTGGCACTTTTGAGGTAACTAACCATTAAGTTCCATAAATTTTCAAGGAATCTTGTCACATAATGAAGGATGAAAATAGTTGATTTTATTTATGCTTAATGAGAGTGTAAATTTCTATTGCCCACTAATTGCAGGTTACTCAAAGATAAGGTACTTTCGAGTGATAATCTCTTTCCAGATAGTTGCGTAGAGGAAAAAAAAATGCTAAAAATGTTGGGTGTTGAGTACATATCATACCATGCATGTACGAATGATTGTATTCTATACAGAAACGAATATGTGGACAAAGATATATGTCCAGAATGTGGGCATGATAGGTACCACAAATAAAAAAAAAAGAAGGGTAAAGCACATGGTCCTCCTCATAATATATTGAAACACATGCCTATAATTCCAAGGATTCAAAGGCTCTTTCGTTGCAAACAATCATCCATGTTGTAGGGGTAGCATGCCTCACATAGAAGTGAGCTAGGAGTTATGCGAATCCCAATAGATTCAATAGCCATGAAGCATATAGAGGATACATGTCTCAATAAATTCAAGGATGAAGTACATATCCTCCAATTGAGCATAACTATAGATGGAGTTAACCCATATTCTCTACAAAACACCAACTATTTTTTTGGCCAGTTGTAGCAATCAATAACAATATCTCCCCATGGTTGTTCGTGAAGAATTAACATCTTATACTTTCTCTTATAGTCCCAGGTAGAAAACAAGTGAAGAGAATGGATATATACCTCCAACCATTGATCGATGAATTTAAGCAATTATGGAAAGGGATACATATATATGATGTTTCAAGACCCATCCCAATGGAGAGGTATTTTAGGTTGTATGGCATGTGTGTGTACGCCAGGCATGATTATCCAAGACTACAATTTTTATCTGGTAAGCATGTTCATAGATTTGTTTATATCTGTAATTTTATTTGGTGTAACTGTATTTTTGACACTAACATGCCATGCATACGATAACATTGTAGGTCTTGTAACAAAATGGTATCATGGATGTAAATGTTGTGGACCTTCTATAAAGGCTAGGTGGTCCAACCACCTATGAAAGCCGATGTATGATTGTTTCAGAGTATTCCTCCTAGAAGACCTCCCTTATAGAAGAGTTGCATCTTCTTTCAATGGTAAACTAAAGATAACTCGAAGACTTCAAATAATGACATCGATTGATTGGAATAGGGCATATGACACAGAGAAGGAGAAGGAAATGGAAGAATTGTTTGATTCAAATGGGGAACCTATGTTAGATGATCCTAAATGTTTTGACACCTATGTTGAGAAAATGCCCATTGGGATGAAAAATAAATATGTATTTTATGAGCTTCCATATTGGGAGCATCTTAAGATTGACCACTTACAAGATCCCATGCATATATTCAAAAATGTTTTATCTTCTTTATGGAGGCACATGCCATGGAATAAAAGTGACACATTGGCTGCCGGGAGAGATCTTATTGCTTCAAATACTAAAAAGATACATTGTACAATAAATGAAACTAGAGGAGAGATTGGTCCCTCTTGGTCTTTTAAAGAAGGTGATGTCCCATGGATTTTGAAGAAAGATGATATTTCTATGGAGAAGGATGTTGTATTGGGTGTGAAGGCACCTTATTTATATGGGTCGACTCTACGACGTTGCTTCACTGTAGACGGAAATGTGTTGGGTTTGAAATCACATGACCATTTGAACCTTCTAAGGGTATGTATGTTGAATACATGATTCTTCTTCTATATCGACGTCGGTAAATATATGCTATGCACTCCCAGTTTTATCGAAATTAATGATGTGTGTGTATATTTTGTAGTGTCATTATACTTTTTTCGTGCGTGGTTGTGTGGACCATGACCCCCCCCAAGACCTGTGATGTGCCATATTGAAATTATCTGCATTTGTACATTGGATCACATCAAGGGAGATTCATATGGCTAGCATTCCATGGTGATGTCGAGAGATAACTAAGATTTTTTGTATGATTAAGAAGGAACTGCCCACAAGTTTTATGGAATTGCAAGTCCATCTTTTAATTCACCTACCTGATGAGGTGAAATTAGGTTATTCATTCTTACGCAGTCAAAAATTTTGGAATTTAAGAGGAACCTGCGTTAGCTTGTTTTGAAACTCAACGTTTCAATCCCAAAGTTGGGATCATCTTTAGGAGAGCAAGCTCACAATTTAGAAGACAATCTTTTGGTTAATTACTAATAACATTTTCTATACTCAAGGTCAACTTTATTAGCCAACCTTTTAATTATTTGAATTAGCATGGGTGCTCTCATGTCGTTGGATTTTCTTCTTGGAGAGGTAAATGAAAAAATTGAAGGGGTTTTTTTGACAAAGGGAAAAATCAGAGGGCTCTATGACAGATGACTACATAGTATACACGTCGTTCTATTATTTTAGTGAGTACATCGAACAAATTGATGACACAAAAGGGGTAGTATTTTGGGACGACCATCAAGATGAGGACAAAAGGGAAGGGGAGCTACTCCAAATGAATAGAAAAAGGTGCTTGATAAATACTAAGTCAGTTATAGTTTGTCAATTTAGTATAGAGAAATTGTTTACATTGAAGTTGATAATATATATTTCATCCCATACTATTTGTTTTGAATTATTTTATACATCAACGAATTTAGAAATTTTGATGTCATCAATAAATTCATTCTTTAAGTTGATACTATATATTTGATCTCATGTTATTCATTTTGAATTTTTGTATACATCAACAAATTTGGAAATTGATTCCATAAATAAACTTGTTCTTTATAATGTAGAGGAAATGCGACCATGGGTCGCATTGTATGAAGAGAAAAGAAGGAAATGGGATAATGAAAAGAAATCATTTAGATGGTTGAATGGTAGAAGCATGCCTTATCCTGACCATTTAAAAGAAAATATGCCCACAATATGTCCCAACAGTTGGGTGGCTGAACATATACCCGAGAAATATACGATGTCCAATGGTAACCCACATAGAGAATATCTGGATATACTAAACATAGGGATCATGTGCAACAACTATGTAATAACATCTCTAAGTACCATGCATTATTTATAATATTGCACATTTAAATTGTAACTCGTATTATGTTTTTGTTAATGCTTCTATTATTAGACATATGATACTGTCCTTTGTTCGCATTTTTATAGGTGCATTTGTTCCCATCTATGTGGGCACATGGACATCATTTTTCGCATCCAGTATGCTGATGATGGACACATCACACAAGATTGTGGAGTGGAGTTCGAGTTCGACCAATCTAGTCGTGCTAGCTACCGTGATGAAAACCTGATAGAAGGGAAGTTAAGTTACATTGGAAAGATACAAGAGATAATGAAAGTGGACTTTTCATTGTTTCAATGTGTTATTTTTTGTTACAAGTGGTGGGATACCTTCGACCAGATAAATGTAAAGGAAGATCGTGATAGTGGGATAGTATGTATTAACTCTAAAAAAATGTGGGTTGAAAGTAAGGAGCCTTATGTTTTCCCAAAACATTGCAACCAATTGTTTTTTTACCCAGATGTGTTGATGAGGATTGGTGGTTCATACTGAGACACAATCCAAGATCGAAATATCTTTTTGAGAACAACAATGTTACAATGCCAAGCGAGGAAGATAATTAGGTTGATGTCAACAAAGACTGATTTGTAAATTATTTTTTGGACATTTATATTGTGGATGTGTCATTTTATTATAGGTATCTATAATTGACTTGATTAAGCTTTTTTTCTTCATTTTATAATTATATTGGATATGAAAAGGTAACAACCATTTAAAACCACCATATTGAAAATACATTAAATAGACGTACACACTTAAGATGTGGTTTGATATATTTTTATTGTCATATTTATTGTATATTATAACAAATTTATGTTGTATTGTATTAAAATATGTTTATGTTAACCTTTGAATTACCAAACATTAATTGAGATATCACAAAGTTGGTGGTGTACAATAGTAAATATTTATTTTAAATTATATTTTATTTAACAAAAATTGAAGATATTAAAAAATATTCAAACCTCAAAATTTGTATTGTTTCGAAAAAATCAAAATTCAAACAAATATATACTTACTTTGATGGAACTTCTAAGGACAATTCCACAAAATATCTTTGTCCAAAATTTACAGTACTTGTGGTGTTGGCATTACCAACTTTGATGGCATTCCCCACCTTAACTAGTGCAATTATCATGGCCTTCACCTATTCCACTAAATCCTTTAGTTTTATAATCATATAAACTTATATTAATCATTTTTTTTGCATTCTCCTTGAAATAAGTGTTAATATAGGACGAACATGGAAATTATAAAAGAGTATTTTTCTAGAGCATAGTCAAAATTAAGGAAAATTTTAAGGCGTTGGCTAGTTGTTCTACGAAATGGCTTTTTTCATCGAAATCCGACGATATAGATTTACATGAATCAATATTTTTTGTTGTTCAAAATCCATTTCTGAATGCAGAAATGGATTACACATGCTGAAAAACTCCCAGGGCACTCGGATTCTACATAAATAATCACTTAAATCTACGAGTCCAACAATTTATCGTCGGATTTCGGGAAAATATCCCCGGAAAAAATCTTCATTTCGTAGAATATTTAGCCTACGACAAATTTTAATGATCCATACTTATCTAAAAATATAGAAACCTTTGTTAATTTCACTAATTCCTAAAATACTAATTATAAAACGCTGGGTGATATTATTTTTTAATAGAATAGTCATAAAGTTTGTATTAGAGTAAAAAATTGTGAAACCATTTCATTGAAAGTGTATAGATCAAAATGTATTATTATTCTCTATATTTACTATTTTAAATTTAATTGAATAAATTTCATATATTATAATAGTTGGATAATATAAATTAATAAAATCTTTGGAAAAATTAAATATTAATAAAATATAATAATTGTGGTTTTAGTAAACAATTATATTATAACTCTGTTTTGTAATCTTTGAATAATACAAATTAAAAAATAACATTATTATTAGTGAATAATTATGTTATAATGTTATTATTAATTTTTTTTTTATAGGAACGAATATTGGTTTGTATTAAAGCCTTGGCATGAATGCCTCTAATCAGATTACAAAGTGTGAGGGCAAAGCCCAGTTTTCCTCTCCTGCCAGGAACTCAATGGCCCAAATACTTATAAGCCGGTGAATCCTACATATAGCAAACGAATCAATCTCCGTAATTTTCCCTAACTTGTGGATATAGACGAACTGATTCAGTAAAATGCAATAAAACATGAAAGCAAAAAATTTTAAGGAATGGGATCCCATTCTTTGTCCCTGTCTCTTAAAAGAGTGCCGGTGGAAAGAATAACTGCTTTATTGGATTCCAAGTCTGCGTCCTTGTTATTCTCCCTCAACACATGGAAGAAGTTCACACTCTGAGAAGTTTTAACCAATGTTTTGATTCTTTTCACCAATCTTGCAAATATGAAATCTTTAGGAGCAGAATTGTCCACTATAGTTTTTATAATGGACTGAGAATCACCAATTACATTTACCTCTTTGATGCCTAGATCCTTGACTTGCTTGAGGCCTTGGAGCAGAGCCAATGCTTCTGCGTGGATGCTAGTGTTGTGTCCCAAGCCCCAGGCATAACTATGCTCGATTCTACCTTCTAGATTCTTAATGACACCTCCTACACCAGCTTTCCTAGGATTGCCTTTGGCTGCCCCATCGAAGAATAAAGTATGTCTGGATTGCTTGTTAATCCAAGCTGAGAAGTATTTCTCATTGAATCTAATTTTCCATTCTTTGCTTGATTTGATTTGCCTTACTACTTCAGAAAACTGGAGGCCCAGCTTGACGCCCCATTCAAAATCCTGCTGACTTAAATTTGTTTCCTCAAGCTGATCGCCCAAGATTTTTTTTAGCTGGATTTTGATCTTGGCCATGATAAGCTTCGCATCCTGCGCTTTATCTCTAAAAATTCTCTTATTCCTTTCAATCCAGATTTTCCAACAAATGATCTTTGGCAAGGAGATCCAGGTAGCCTTAAAACTTTCATTTTTTGGGAGTACACCTGGATAGCTATGCAGCGAATTAGCAAACAATTCAGTGATGGAGGTGGGAAATGTAAAATTGTTTCTCCAAGGGCCCATAACCTCATTCCAGATATCTTCTACAAGTTTGCATTCCAACATTAGGTGACATGCATTCTCTTCATTTTCGAATCACATTAGACATCTAGAAGGCCCATGGAAGCCTCTTTTCTTCAATTTGTCCTTAGTCAAGATTCTGTTGTGGCACATGAGCCAGCAGAAAAGATTGATTTTTGGAATGGTCTTGTGGCACCATAGCCCATTTCAAGTCGCAGGATTAGGAGGGACATGGGGTTGTTCCAACAATTTTTCATATCCCAGTGCCACTGAATAGCAACTCGATTGAGAGCCCCATCCGCGTTTGTCTTGTCTCCTAGCGTGGATCGGAGCCATGCTCTTTAGGTGTGCAAATAAGGTGTCGCAATCCAGCTTCAACTCCAATGGAACTTGGAGCTTCTTCCAACTTAGCCAATTACAGTCATCCCAGCACCAGATGTCCCACAGAGTATTGAAGCCAACGTTGGACTTCCATGCCCGTAGCACATGCAGAGAATTGATTTTGGCAAGAAGGGGATTATTCATAATGTTGTCCTCCCAAATATTTATTTTTTTTCCATTACTCGAGATCCAATACGCATGGTGCTTGATCAACATAGTGGCTTTAGCACAGAATTTGAGGAAATGCGATCTATTTTTTGAGAGGGGACTGTCGAGACAACGTTTCCTTTGGCCGTTGAAGTATTTCTTCCGCAAATTTGTTTGCGCCCAAGTAGGTTTAGGAGCGATGAGCCTCCAAATGATTTTTTCTCCCATAGCCACGTTTTGAGTGCAGAGGTCCTTGAAGTTCAATCCTCCTTCCATCAGGGGCTTGGTGAATTTGTCCCAACTAACAAGAGGGAATCTCTTCTCATTTTGTTTACCACCTTTCCAAAAGAACTTTCAGATGAATTCCTCCATTTCCCTAAGAATGCAAATAGGAGCCAACAAAATAGAGAATTGAAAAATTGGAAGACTACTGAGAACAACCTTGATGAGCACTGATTTACCAGCAAGGTTGAGCCAAGAGAAAGCCCAGGCCTAGATCTTCAGCTTGAATTTTTCTAACAGAGGGAGCCAATATCTACTGAAGGCATTCTTATGGAAGATTGGGAGGCCTAGATACTTGAATGAAGACCAGTTGGAAGAGGTAGCAAAGCCCATACATCTAGAAATGGAACTGAGAGTGCTAAAAGAAATGTTCCAACAATAAATATGACATTTACCCTTATTTAGATTGCTTCCCATTGCATCATAGTAATCATCCAACACATCTTTGAATCTTTAAGTCGAAAGCATAGAGGTTGCGCCCAAAAACAGAGAATCGTCAGCAAACAAAGCATGATTTATATTTTTAACTCCTCTTGCAATGTTAAGGCCCATAATCTCTTGGTCTAGCTGCTTCTTGTCCAAAGAAAATATTAGAACATAAGCTTGAAGGAAAAAAAGGAGAGGAGAAAGAGGACACCCCTGTCGAAGCCCTCTCGTAGCTTTGAAGAAATCCATTGCTCGCCCATTCACCAGAGGAGCGATCCAAGTCTCAGAGATACAAGCCCAAATCCAATTGATAAAATCAATCCCAAACCCAAACTTGTGCATAACATCCAAGAGAAATCTGTGCCTAACACGATCAAAGGCATTTGCTAGATTAAGTTTGACAACCATACCCTTTTCTTTTCAATGCAGGCTTGAATGGATCGCCTCTTGTACTAAGATAAAATTGTCCAAAATCTGCCTCCCATGAACAAAACCACCTTGATTCGTTGGGATAATATTCGGAAGAATACTTTTCAATCTATTGGCAATCACCTTGGTTATCAGCTTGTAGCCTATGTTACATAGATAAATAGCGCGAAATTTGTTGAAATAATTGGCTCCCTTTTCCTTAGGGATGAGGGAAAGAAAGGTAGAGTTAGTGATGCCCCCAATTTTCTGACAGGCTTGGGCTTTCAAAACCATTTTGTGCAAATTCTTTTCCACTATCTTCCAACAAGATTGAAGAAATCTGGCTGTAAAACCATCTAGCCTAGGGGTTTTGTCGGGCTCCATGGCAAACAGAGCAACCTTTATTTATTTTTAAGTGACCTTAGCTTCCAGATACTGATTCATCTTAGAGGTAATCTTTGAAGGAAGCACATCTAGGAATTTAGAATTTTGTTCCATTACCCCTTCTTCACTGTAAAGATTTTTAAAATGAGAGAAAGAAGCCCTTTTAATGCTCATGAAATCATTGTGGGTTATGGCCTCTTCCTTGATTTATGAAATGGAGTTGAAGCTTCTTCTCACTTGGGATTGCTTGTGGAAGAAGGAGGTGTTTTTGTCTTCCGCTTTAAGCCAAATGTTGCAAGATTTTTGTCTCCAATATTCTTCCTCCGACATGCATGCCTTATGATAATTCTGATGTAAATATGCCTCCTTGTCCATAACTTCTTTTGTGATTTCTGCATTTTTCATTTGTAAGTGATGGAGCTCAAGACTGTCTTGAACATGTTTTCTTTCAGATGATGGGTTAGGGAGGAATTTGGCCCAACTTTTCATGACTTCTTTCACTCTTCTGAGCTTTTCCTCCCAAACGAAGAAGGAAGAGCCCTTGATAGGAATCCTCCAACTTTCCTTAACCTTATTCATGAAGTCTGGGTCCTTGAACCATAAAGGACTAAATCTGAATGGAATAGGGCCAATATCTTTTTGGGCCAGCAATTCAAGCTTTATAGGTTTGTGATCTGAAACACTGCAAGGGAGAATATGCATTCTAGCCTCTAATCCTAAAAGGACAAAAGAAATTTGAATGAGTAATCTATCTAGGCTTGCAACAATATGCCCAGGACCAACTCTTTTATTTGACCAAGTGTACTTACCATTGGAGGGATTGATGTCGAGCAAGTCCCAATCCTGCATGAGGTCCTCCACCCATTCTCTTGCCAGTCTCCTTATGATGTTGCCTCCTCGCTTCTCTGACAAAAGCAAGGTGAGGTTGAGATCGCCAGCAATGATGATGTTTTCTAGATTCTCTATTTCTGCCAGATTTTTGATGGAGTCCCAGCAGGCCTTTTTCTCCCCTGCTTTTACTGAGACATACACATTGAAGAGGCTAAATACCTCCTTTGTATCAAGGTGATGGAGTTTCGAGAACAACCAGTGAGAATTTAGGATCTCAGTGATCAACGATTACTTGCTGATATTCCAAAGAGTGCCCAACCCGCCCGAGGCTCCTTGAGCAGAGACGACCTGTCCTCCACCTCTATTCCAAAATTTATTACTTATTTGGAGGAAGTATTTGTCCTCCATTTTTGTCTCCTGAATTAGAAGAATGTCTGGGGTTTCTATTCTTAGAAGGCTTCTTATGGCTTCTTCTTTCACTTTTCTCCCCATACCTCTGCAATTCCAGGAGACAACCTTCATCACTTACTTTTTTGGGTGTGATGAGCTCCCTTGGAGTCCTAAGTCTAGTTTCTTGTCATCTTCGAAGTTTTTTCCAATAGTTTCTCAAGGGTTGGTTGAATTCCCTGAAGCTTATCTTTGTAGGTTTCCTATTGTCTCTTTTCACAGGCAGGCTTTCGACCTCTTGTCGATCTTCTATCTGAAGTTTGTGGTTCCCCTAATTCTCCTTCCTCCTATGATTCCTCCGAGCCTTGTTCTTCCTCTTCAACTTCTGCATGTTTTTCCTTAGGTATTTCTGAGGCACTTTCTCCTTGCCTCGAGCCTGAGGGGGTCCTTTTGTCTAGGGTCTCTTTCTTTTGCATTTTGACCTCTTGGGTTCCCTCTAAAGTTGAGCTTAAGGGCCCAAACTTTTTTTCTTGACCATTCAGGGGAGGGATTTGCTGAACAAAAGCCCACTAAGGACCTTTTCCATTTGGAGCCCCAGATTTGGGGGTTTTATGGGAGGTATTTGAATGCTTAACCTAATTCCATCCCTCCTCCTTCCCTTTCTCCACCTCTCCATTCCTCGAGCAACCCCTAGTGAAGTGACCGTATACATGGTATTTCCGACACTTGAAAGGAAGTTGCTCATAGTCTAGCTTTTGCACATGAGTCCAACTGCTGACATTGATTTGTTTTTCCTTCAAAAGCCCCACCTCTAGGTTGACCTCGATGCATATTCGGGCACAGTCATATTGATCCTTATTATTTTCCCAGTCAATAAATTTACCTAGGGCATTGCCTATGTGCTTAAGAGAATCCCAGTTCCAGCAATGCACTGGGAGATTTGGCAACCTAACCCACATTGGGATGGCCGTTGGTACATCCACTGCTGGGTCAAAATATGACGTCCACTTATTGAGATACAGGCCCTGAGGTCCTATAAAGTAAGGACCATTATGAAAGATCAGATCTTTATCCTCTTTTGAGATGAATTCAAATAGAAAAAAGCCTCTCCCCAAGAAGTACAAGGTTACATTGTTCTTGATCAAAGGCATCCAGTTTTTGACAACCTAGTTCTCCATTGTTTTTGGAGAGGGCCAAAGAGTGGTGAACTGTCCCACAAGGGAGCGATCCACCAGGGACAAAGCTACCTGGATCGATCCCTCTGAGGGGAGGGAGATTTCTGGAATATCATCTAGCTTTTTCATGAACTTGGCGGCTTCAGTTTTCTTCTTTTTTCGGCAGCGAAGCCAACAATGATTTGAAAGCATCCTCAGTTGATAGGGGAGGAGGATCTTGGGGCGAGCCCAAAACCTCCATGGCAGCATGGTGAAGCCCTAGCTTCAGGCATGCGCGGGCTCATAGTTTATAATGTTATTATTATAATATATGAAAAAGACATAAATATTCAAATCACAATCATTTCACTCATCATATTTAAGTATTTTTGTTCTAAGCATGTTTAATCAACATATTTTATCTTGTTGGACAAAAAAAAATTCACCTTGAACAACAATTAAACATTATATGACATTTATGGTTATAATGTTTTGCAATCACAATCCAAAGTAAACACTTTCATAAAAGTAAAGTTAAACATTACATGAAAACTGTAAATTTAAATGAGTGATGTATATCAAACAATGAGTGATACATGAAAACTGTAAATTTAAATGAGTGATATATATCAAACAATGAGTGATACATGAAAACATTAACAATGCTCCTTAATAGTATATTCATAATACATTTTATAAATCAAACAACAACAACAACCACAACATTATATGAAAAACATAATATACATGAGTGATATGCATATGAATATACATGTCAAACATACATCTCAACAAAATTTGCAATAAACATGTCATATATACATCTCAAGTCAAATATAAAACAATCAATATAAATGTCAATCGGTACCACTACTAGAGCTAGGTGCATCAATGTCTCTGCTACCAAAGGTAGAGCCTCTATCAAGAAAAACTATCTCAAAAATAAATGTCAGCAAAAGTGCACTATCAAATGTCTCTATATCAATATCATGAAGATGTGCAACAATACCTGATGTGAACATAGTGTCCAAAGCATCAAAATATTGTGACACATGTGGAGGAGGATAAGGGGGATCGATGTAATATGGCACATGTGGACTAGGAGAATGACAATGATCGATGGATGGTGACACAAGTGGAGGAGGAGGGGGAGGATAAGTAGAATATGGTGACACATGTGGAGGAGAAGAAACATTAGGAGGAGGAGGGGGAGGAGGATCGACCATGGATGCAGGTTTAGACACATGTGGAGGGGAAGTAGGAGGAGGAAGAGGAGGAGGAGGATTATACGTGGATGCAAGTTCTGACACATGTGGAGGGGAAGCAAGAGGAGGAGGAGGAGGAGAATTAGACATGGATGTAGGTTCAGACACATGTGGATGGGAAGCAACATGATTGATAGATGGTGCAACCGACTCATGTGGAGGAGAATCAGGAAGAGGAGGAGGAGGAGGAGGATGACCATGTGGTGGAGTAGAGGATGCAGATGGCTTTGCTAATGAGATATATGTAGTGGCATCATGAGAAACACCCCTCAATGCCTCGATGAGGTTGATGAAATCAACAATATGACACATGAACATCATCATGACATGATGGAAATGCTGCCATATAGTAGAGATTTCGTCTACCCATAATATGTCTCTATTGGGTATGAGTACCACTCTATGACTAGTCATGACACAACATAGATGATATGCCACCTCTAGCCATAATCTCATATTCGGTCTATGTGGCATGTGGGGTCTCTGTACTACTTGAGGCTAGCCCTTTGCCTCTTCCATCACCTTATCCTCACATTGGGGAGGCACATCCCCAACATATGTGCCAATATCTACAAAACAAAAGATAATAATAATAAGATAATTGAAACAAACTGTTACAATAAATTACATGTGCATTAAATAAGACATAAAAATACACAAACAGATTGATCAAAACATAATGATAATATTACATCTCTCATCTGTTGGCTCCTTTGTTGTAAGTTGGATGTTTGGATATGCTCTCCAATGCATCCTTGCGTACGAGTACTCTATAATATCAAGGACAAGATTGTCCTCGCTAGACAATAAATCAAATACTTCCCTACCGAACAGAGTAATGGGAAAATCATATTGGCCCCTCTTGGGCATCAACTGCCACCACATGCACATATGCACATAAAACATAAGCCTAGCAAGAAAGAGGGGTTATGGCTGAGTGGCATGAACCATATCAAAAATAATGTATACATCTCTAACACAAATGGGAAGAATCTTGTCCCAGAAAAAACAACATGATAGTGATATAATGCACGACAAAACTATCTCAAAAAAACATCCTCCTAGCTAATCAATGGGGGCCTCTACAATAAACTATCTACATAATACAACATAGAGAAACTAATGCACTACCCATCAAAGCTATAATGTGACAGTGCTGAGAGCATAAGACACATGCACCTAACGTCCTATCTTTGAAATGTGTCGACCACCATGAACGTGGAACTCTGAAGCAAAATGAACATGCAAACCAACATATCTTTGCACATATGCCAGTTGGGTCTCTCCTACAACATCAAGTGGTAGCATAGGGAAATGGGGAAAACAATCCCCCCTCCTAAACAACTCAATGATGAAATATACATCCTCCTCTATGGGATGATACCACAAATTGGGACTAACCTTGAACCCCTGTCTCGCATGATCCTATTGACAGATAAATTGTTGTAACACAAAAGAGTTCCCCCTAAGGGATGTACTAATGTAGCCAATACACTTTGATTCATTCATGAGATCTAAAAACCATGTAAACACACAAGAATGGAAAACAACTCTCTTTTGTTCCCTCTCCATCCTAACTATTACAATGGAAGTTCAACCCCTAATAACTACTATCTGAGATTTTAAAAAACAACTAATTTTAAAAAACAACTAATTTCAGAAAAATTCTCGCATGAATCTAAAACTGGCCAATAACTAAAAGCTAACTATAGAGACACTATTTTTCAACTCGCTTTACTAATTAGGTGCATAAACTAAGAGATAATTGATAATTACAAATTCAAAAAAACACTAAAACCCCAATTTGAGGCCTTATATGAAGGAATTTGGCCGCAAAAATATGTTGAAATGATGTTTGGTTTGAAGGATTAGATTGACACGATAGTGAACTCTTTGAGACATAAATCCCTATAAAATTTCATCCCAAATGGATAATTAAGTCAAAAGTTATGACCGTCGGAAGTCGCTGCATCATTCTCCTCTGGTTGAAAAGAACACAGCTCCTGCAAGTTACTGTCTTCAAACTGCTGCGACTTAACAAGATCTAGGTTCAGCAAGTCCCCCTCTATAATCCATGTACTCTATGTTGGTGCCTCACCTTCCCATTGGACCAGATATTGATTGTATTCACCTTGTTGATTATGAAGGGTCTTCTTATCTAAAATATGCACAATCCACCTTATTTAAGGGTCTTCCTTTTTATTATTTGGAATGGCCTGTTGCCAATCCACCTCCACCTCACTGCCATCACCCATATTGTCCCCAGGGAATATGTTAGATTTTCTTGAATTTTTAGTAGCAATAGATTTACTAGAGTATTTTTATCTTCATTTAGCATTCAATAACCATATGCTGAAAATATAAGCAGGATATAGAGGTAGATATACAAGCACAAGAAGACACAAATATTTATTTTGGGAAAACCCCAAACTCGGTGAAAAACCCAACCAACTTTTCTTAGAGAGAATATTTATATTAACACAATACAACCATGAATAAGCTATATTCACAAGAGAAAAACCTTGAAATATGATGTGCAACAACCCTAGTGAGAGTGATAGAGTACTCAGCCTCTTCYAGCGAACTTCCCAATTCAAAATAGAAACCCTAGTGAGAGTTCATGAGGAAACCCTAGTGAGAGTTCATGAGGAAACCCTAGCCTCTTGTGCCTCCTTCTTTTCCTTGGCTTGGATAATAAGATGAAGAGTTGAGAGAGTGTTCAAATGAGGAGACACCCTCCTTTATTTATAATCTTCAAGTCACTTTACTAGGGCCAAATTCTCTTCTTGGAAATTCTATTTTCACTTTTTTATTTTCCTGTGGGGCCGAATTCTCTTCTGGGGTATTCTTCAATTGTTCAATGGTCTTTCTTTGACTTATTTGTGTTGATACTTTGATGTAACTACATAAGATATTATTTTGTATTTTTATTGGTCAAACCTTGAGAAGGTTATTGTAATCTCATTGTATAAATCGGCTGAAAATAAATTGTTATTTTCCTTATTGTAAAAGCCAAAACGACCCCTCTTAGGGTTGCATCTTTTCGGGAGTCGAGTTATGTGTATAAATAGAGGTCGAGTTCCCCTCATTTGTATACACATACAACTTGCCTTCTCTTGTGAATTTGGAGCATATCAAAGGAGGTCTAGTGCAAGAGGTCTTGGTTTCTTGGTCTTGGTCTATTTGTGATCCAGATTTGGATCCAGGAGCTTGATAGATCTCAGAAAGGCCTAAAAATAAAATTTCTCAAAACGGATTCAAAACAGACATGTGCATAGACATCATCGATACGAACCCAACGCAACTTGAATGGGCTCAAACAAACATCGTATGCTCCTGATATGGCAATCTGTTCATTTTGCCAAACATGCAAAAAATGATGATTGTACAGTTCGTACAATGCCACATAGCGGTTGACTGTACATGCCATACGACCATACAAATGACGTGGTAGTAATAGTTGGCGATGATGTGGTAGAGTCCATACAGCTGATGTGGCAGGCTAACTGGGCATACGAACTGATTGCATGGACAGGTACAGTGGACCAGTCAAGGAGTGACACGTGTCACCCTTGTAGTGGTGACACATGGCATGACCATACAGATAACATGAATAGGTACAATGGACCAATCAGGGAGTGACACATGTCACCCTTGTAGTGGTGTCATGTGGCACATCCATACAGATGACGTGGAAGAGATGTGGCAGGTACAGTGGTTGATAGCTTAGCAGACAGGTGGACCAATTCGAGAGTGACACGTGTCACCACTGCAAGGGTGACACATGGCACATCTGTACAATGCTTATGTGGCACATGACATGGAATATGTGGACATGTGGGCGAATAAGAACTTGACATGTGGCAGACAGTGCTGACAGGGCAGATGATGTGGTAGACACGTGTGGCAGAGTTGAACCAGTCGATGTTTAACACTTGGCATCAGATTCGATGAATGGAAAGGTGCCACGTGGCCTAGACATGGGCTGCCATGTGGCACCCATGGATTGGTTCAAGTTTTCATTGAATTTTTTTTATGACTCTCAGGGAGTTGACCTCGCGACCTTGGGCATGGGCGTAGAGCTTTCATAAAGGTTGGACACCAACCCACCTATATAGTAGTTCTTACTATATGGTATGGCTAGCCCCAGCCCTTGATGCAAGGCATACCATAAGACCACAATGATGTGACCCTACTAACTGTGGATTCACATGCGGAGAATAGCCCTTGGTTCGGGACCAACACACCACCTAATAGAATATGACCTGGTCCCTTGGTAGTTGGTGCAGAGTTTGGGGTTATCCCCGATCGACCTGGCTAGCCCACTGACCAAGGGGCATAACCCATAGCTTAACTGTCGGGGGTTTAAACCATAAGAGTGCGTGGATGCAATGACCTTTGGCCACATGGCCATGCAATGCTACCGGGGGTCGAGAGACCAGGGGTCCAGTGCACAATAGATAAGCGCGTCGCCACATGGCCACCTTCCATATGACCAGGGGCGAACGGAAAAGGGGTTGTGCCCCAATATATTTTCCAAAGTGTTTTTTAAACTTTGGAATATTGATTTTTAATTATTTTATAAGCAGTTTTGGAGATTTTTGGCCAATATTGGGGGATATTGGGCCTTTTTTGAGGCTAGATCTTGGGAGGAAGTTGGGAGATGGTTACCAACTTAAGATATATATAAACTAGGCCTTCTTGAGGCCATTGGAGGACACTTAGAGTAGGTTTGTGCTGAAGATTTTCCAAGCCAAAGCCATTTTTATGCAGGGAAGTTGTTGAGGAGCGGACCTTTGCAGGCAATTTCTGGGAGCTCTGGTCATCCAATTTCAGTGTTGTTTCTTTTGTTGGGTTCTAGAGATCTAGTAGAACAAGACCAAATCAGTTTTGTAACCTTTTTGAACTTCTGTGATGCCATTTTAAATCTTTTAACAGAAATAAGAAAACCTCACCCACTAAGATAAAGGCCCAGAGACGTAGGCGAGATTGCCGAACTTCGTTATCACATTGGTGTTATGGTTTGATGTTGTTTTATGCTTTCATTCAGATATGTATATGTGCATATGGATGTGATGTTTCTTCTATAATTATTCCTCTTTCATTCAGATTCCTAATTGGTTAATTAACACATGCGTAATAACTCAACCATTGTTGTATCAAAGATCTTTTCGGATCAAGTGGTATTAGATCTAGTTGACATTTGGATTTGAGTTTTGCATGTTAACCAGGGAAAAGATACATCGTGGTGAAGGTGAGATTTTTGAAGAGAATCCATTGATTGGATTGAGAAAGAGAACTTCTCAAAGCCAGAAGACGACATTGGAGGAGGGACTTTCTCAGGATGAGAAAGAGTTTCGAAAAACGTTCTTCGGTATGTCAAAGATGATGAAGGTTTTGTATGATGATTACTTGGAACGGAAGCGACCGAATCTGGGTGAATCTTCAAAGGGAAAAATTGAAGAAGGAGAGGATCCTCCTCAAATTCCTCCTTCACCTCCATCTTCACCTCCTTCTTCAAGTTCAAGTTCTAAATCCAATGCAAAGAAACATGTTCATAAACATAAGAATGGAATGCATTTATTAAAACTTGATGTTAAATTCAAATTATCTATATATGATGGTGAAGTTAATGCATAGAGACTTGAAAATTGGTTCAGATAGATGGAGGTTTATTGCAGTGTGAAACAAATCAAGGATGAGGCCACTCAAATCAAATTGGCATCATTGAGACTTGCAGGCACAACACTCATCTAGTGGCAAAGAAAGTTGCAAAATGGCACACAATAAGTGGGTAATGTATTTCCATCATGGCAAAGTTTCATTTCTGCACTTAGAAAGCAATTCTATCCTTTGGCTTATAAAGAGAAAGAGTTAATTGAATGGCAAGATTTAAAACCAAGAAAATGACAAACAATGCAAGAATACACAGATGGCTTTCGTAAAATGGCATTGATGTTAGATATTCCTTTACATACCAAAGAAACTCTTATGAAGTATATAAGAGTTTTACCTGCACATATTCGAAATATTGTACACATGTTTGGACCTACTAATATTGATGAGGTTTATGTTCAAGTGACATACATTGAAGCAGGGAAAACATGTGTTGGTGTATTAGGGGAATCGTCTTCAAGGAAAGCGAACAAAAGGAAGTGGAAAGGGAAGAAGGAAAATGTAGTGACAAGAAAGGAAGATAAGCCCTCTTGCAAGCATTGCAAGAAAGAGGGGCATGATGGGGACCGTTGTTGGAAATTGCATCCCGAGAAGAGACCGAAGTGGTTCAAGGAAAAGAAGGGGAGGAAAACAGTTGCAACAACAACACGCCCCATAGACTTGGGATCGGATTTAGGTGATGAATCTAAAGTCTCATTGGTTGGTATGACAGGTAAAATTGGAGAAGGATTTGATTGTAGAAGTAACTTGTTTCACATAAGGGTCATCATGAGGCATACTAAATTTGACACATTGATGTATAGTGGATCTCAATCTAACTTAATTTCAAAGGAATTGGTTAAGCAATTGGGATTAAAAACACAGATACATCATAAGCCTTACACACTTAAATGGATAAGAAACCATCATCAAATGCACATAACCAAGCAGTGCACATTAAAATTTGCAATTTCATCTAAGTTTGTGGATGAGGTAACATGTGATGTGGTGCCACTAAGTGAATGTGGAATGGTTTTAGGCAGTCCATACTTGTATGATCGTAAATAAATTATCTACAGGACAAAGAATCAATATCACTTAACCAAAGTAGGTCAAGAATATGTTGTTCATGCTCATCATGTAAAGGAAAATAAAACTCTTCAAATAAGAAAGACAAATCAAGCAATCAACACACCCATAATTGTTTCAAATCAAGCAATCCATCTTAAGCAAGAACATGAGATGATTGTAGAATGGAAAATCATTCACAATTTGCTTCAATATAAGCTAATGTCGTGCAAATATTACAAACATATCAACTTATTTGCAGTCATATTTTTGATGCTATCATTAGTAATGTTGTCTACATGGATGCTAGTAGCTTTAGTAAGATGTGATAGGGTGCAAGTGGCTAACAATATGTTGTTAGTTATCATGATTGTGTTATAGTTGATCTTGATGAGACAGGTGCACAAGATAGAGTTCAAAGATAGGGAACAAGACGGGTGGCCTATCCCGAGCTTGATGATTGGTTAGTAACCTTTTGTGGGACCAAAAGGTCCTTAGTGGGGAGGTGTGATCCATATTTGGATCCAGGAGCTTGATAGGGCTCAGAAAGGCCTAAAAATCAAATTTCTTAGAATGGATTCAAAACAGACGTGTGTGTAGACCTCGTTGATATGAACCCAACAAAACTTGAACGAGATCAAACGAGCATCGTATGCTCCTGATATGATGATCTTTTCATTTTTCCAAACATACAAAAAATGATGACTGTACAGTTCATACAGTGCCACGTGGAAGTTGACTGTACATGCCGTATGACCATACAAATGACATGGCAGGAATAGTTGGTGATGATGTGGTAAGGTGACTAGGCATACAGACTGATGACATGGATAGGTACAGTTGACCAATCAGGGAGTGACACATGTCACCCTTGTAGTGGTGACATGTGGCATGTCTGTACGGATGATGTGGAAGACACGTGGTAGGTACAGTGGTTTAAAACTCAACAAATAGTTCAACCAATCTGAGAGTGACATGTGTCACCACTGCAAGGGTGACATGTGGCACGTCTGTACAATGATTACGTGGCACATGGTGTGGCATATGTGGAAAGGTGGACGGATAAGTACTTGACACATGGAAGACAGTGCTGACAGGGCAGATGATGTGGTAGACACATGTGGCAGAGCTGGACCAGTCGACGTTTGACACTTGGCATCAGATTCGGTGAATGGAGAGGTGCCATGTGGTCCAGACATGGGATGTCACATGGCACCCATGGATTGGTTCAAGTTTTCATTGAAAATTTTTTATGACTCACAGGGAGTCGACCTCGCGACCTCAGGCAGGGGCGTAGAGCTTTCATAAAAGTCGGGCACTAGCCCACCTATATAGTAGTTCTTACTGCTATACAATTTCAAATCGATTTAAGGTTGAGTTTTGGTTCGTTTGGGTAGAGAAAGGGCTGGGGCTAGCCCTAGCCCTCGGTGCAAGCCATACCATAGGACCACAATGATGTGACCCTGCCAACTGTGGATTTGCGCGTGGAGAATAACCCTTGGTTTGGGACCAACACAACACCTAATAGCATATGAACCAATCCCTTGGTAGTTGGCGCAGAGTTTGGGGTTAGCCCGGTCATCCGGGCTAGCCCGCCAACCAAGGGGAATAAACCAGGTCTTAACTGTCAGGGGTTTAAACTATAAGAGTGCATGGATGCAACAACCTTTGGCCACATGGCCATACAATGCAATTGGGGGCCAAGAGACCAGGGGGCCAACGCATAGTAGATAAGCATGTGGCCACATGGCCACCTTCCATATGACCAGGGGCCAACAGAAAAGGGGTTGTGCTCCAATATATTTTCCAAAGTGGTTTTTAACTTTGGAATATGAATTTTTAATGATTTTAAAGAAGTTTTGGAGATTTTTGTCCAATATTGGGGGATATTGGGCCCTTTGTGAGGCCATATGTTGGGGGGAAGTTGGGATATGGTTACCAAATTCATATCTATATAAACCAAGCCTTCTTGAGGCCATGGGAAGACATTTAGAGTAGGTTTATGCTGAATATTTTCCAATCCAAAGCTAATTTTATGCAGGGAAGCTGTTGAGGAGCGCACCTTTGTAGGCCATTTCTGGGATCTCCAGTCATCTGATTTCAGTGTCATTTCTTTTGTTGGGTTCTATAGATTGAGAGGATTCTTCAGAGATTGAGGGGATCTCCGGTCATCCAACCAACTTCAGATATTGAGGGGATTCTTCCCTGATTTATCTAAACAAACCAAAATTCACTCAGAAAGGGCAACACTCCCCCAAAAGGGTGCACAAAGCATTTCAACGCTCCCCCAAAGAAGGCTAGGGAGCGACGATGCTCTCTGACAGTGGGTAGGGGAGTGATGCCTTCCAAAAATCATCTTTAAGTGGTTTTCTTCATGGAAAATGCTTTGTACTCTTCATCAAATGATTTCTCCTTATTAAACCATCCTTTGAAGGTGTCTTAAGTGTCCATGTGATGTTGTTAGAGACACGACATAGGAAATATGGTAGTATGATGCTTGTGACACTTAAGGTCAATAATGTGACACTAGTCATGACAACAACAGGTCATCATTAAAGTGAGTAATTTTGATGTGTAACAGATTGGCCCCCAAAGTGCGAAGTTAGAAGACAAAAACTGATGACTGAAGTACTTTGTAGAATTTTTCAAGCAAGGGTACGGACTCAGAGAAAATTATAGAAGCTACACACAACCATCAAACAAATACTATGACATGTTTCAAACCTAAGGCAGGCATACCTATGCTTGAGTGATAAAGACTTTCAAGGTATGGCCACCATAAAATACACTGCGGATCCATAATTATATTGACAAACAAGTATATCCATTGAAGATACAATGTGGATCTATATTCCTATGATCTGAAATGATCGTAGCCATGAAGAATACACAGTGGATCTATGAGATGACAAGACATAGCCACGACCAATACAAAGTGGATCTATGTGACAATATATGTGTCAACGTTCGAAAGAAACTCTGTTGCAACCTGGACAAAGTACATATAAGAGTGATGACTCAACCTAGGGTCTTCTTACCGATCCCGATGTAGTATGAATCTAACCATGTGAATAGATGTCATGATGTCGAACATGGCAGAAACCACTTGATTACTGGCCAATGAGATAAATCATTAACAAGCGTGAGGGAAATCACCATTGATGTCAATGATTCCCAAGGTACCCTAGTACATTCCATCGAATGTGAACAAATGAGATGAAGTCGAACATTTGTGGAATCATCCAATCAGGGGTCAATGATGTAAACCCACTGTCAGAAGCAAGGAGGCCTGCCATTGAGGCATGCAGGTCCTAAGGTACTAACTTGTTTCTAAGTCTAGTTCCCGGATAATGTGTTGAAGTCGACAGGAATAGACTCATCGCAGGAGGGCCTTGATGTATCCCCCATAAATGACACGAAATTGACAAAGAGATGTAAATTGGTAAATCAAATGAACATGGACTGACATGGGTATTGAAACAAGGTATTTGTGGTGGCTCACTCTCGAGGAAGATACTTCCCTTGAACATTGAGGCATGACAACAGAAACATGACATGGACCAAAACATGATGATGCAATGGATACTGTGACTTTCGTTGGGTGACCCAAAGAAGTAAGAAAACTCAGAGGATTGGTTTAGTGCAGAGGTTCAGCAAATTTAAATGTGTGCAAAGACAAAGTTTTGTGTTCAAGGGCGAGTATAAGAGTTACTTGTAATGTTCTCAAAAATTGCTTGGCTTGCTTCTTTCAATTTTCCCCCATCCAGATAGACGAGTACCTCTTTTTAATTTAACGAGCTCAAGGAGGGTAACACATGCTCGATATAACTCACCTTCAGTAAGTCCCTCTTCCTTTGTTTAGCAAACTGGAATAAGTAAGGGTTCGGTCCCGTATGGGCCCTTCAATATATGATTGTTTAACGAGTCCAGAGAAGGTAAAATCGGTGGTTTTTTCATATTCAGAGAGTCTGAAAATGACTTAAAGACGACTCCAATGTAGTCCTTTTTCATAATGTTAGTCTTGAGAGGCTGAAAAAGAGATAAATTATCACTCGAAAGACGCCCTTTCAAACCTTTTAACAAGTGGGAAAGGAAGCAAGATCACTCAACAATCTCTTCATGTTTAGAGAGTTTGAAAAGAGCTTAAAGAAGACTCTAGGGGGTTCCTTTTTCGTATATCCATGCGAGCCTGAAAAAGAGATGAAACATTGCTCGATTACATTCTCATGTTTTAAGAGCACGAGAAAGAACAAAGATTAAGCTCGTTACTCTGCCCCCAGCTTGAAAGCTAGTGGGTTAACTCCAGAATGATCATCAAAGGCTGGAGACATGTCCCCCAAGCTTCAATTCATTCACCGACTTTGAGGTCGTCACCAAATTCTCTACTAGATGGAGAAAAGGGATAAGGATGGATGAAATGAAGGTTCAAATATGAGACCTAATGAAAGACTTGAATCGACATCTATGAGATCTGGCGAAAGACTCGACCTGACAGGAGAGGTGATTGTTTCATTTTTAAACGAGCTTGACACAAGAAAAGAACTATGCTCATGGCTCTGGGTTCAATCCCCAGATTTTTGTTTCATTTTTTAATGAGCTTGCTACAGAGAGGAAAAACTATGCTCCAGACTTTTGTTTCATTTTTTAACGAGATTTCCACAGAGAAGAGAAACTATGCTCGTAGCCTCTGTTTCATTTTTTAACAAGCTTTCCCCAGAGAAGAGAAACTATGCTTGTTGACTCTTCTTGATCATGGCTTCCAAAAGGATAACGCTTTGGAAGGACACCATGTCAAGGGACAAAACTCGGTCAAGGCTTCCAAGAGATCTTCACTGGATGGAAGAAGAATGCTCTGGAAGGAACACATGTCGAGGGTCTTGCCACAGGTAAGGAGATTAGGTTCCAATAGATCTACCGAAGAGATCACCATGTCAACTATCGGATCTAAGTCATCATAAGTTGAAGTCATGGGAAATAACGCCACATAATTGACCTGTGGTAGGGGTGATACCGACTGCATATAAGACCCATTTAGGGAGGTCATTGGGTTGATGGTCAAGTCAGGGCCAACAAATGAAAGTTGATCAATAGTCACCATTATTCCATCGCGAGGGAAAGATATCACACAAAAGAGAGTGGACACAATAGCTTTCATGGCATATATATAATCGTGACCAAGGAGTAAATCGAAATCCAAGGGGTCTTGGACTACCATAACATCAATAAAGACAGTTTTCCCTCCCAAAGTTATAGGAAACTGAGGAAGGATCCCTAAAGGGTGACTGGTTCTTCTATTAAAAGTGAACAAAGTCTCGGTAACCGGCACAAGCTAAGGATAACACAAAGCTAGCCAAGCAATAGAGGACAAAATACTAACGAACAAACCTTCATGTATCGACGTCTGAGGAACGACCCAACCACAAACTTGTACTGTGATCTTGAAAGGAATGTGAGAGGGAAGACGAGGTCTAGTTAGCACACCCCAATAAAAAAGGATGGCCTCATTACTTGGAGGGGTTTTCGCAGGATAAGGAGGAATGCCCCCCGACACGGTAGATTTTGTATCAATGAGAAAAATGTGGGCATAATTGGGTTTACTGTCTAGAGGGAGAGTAGGGTCGATCGATGATGGGATTAGATCGACCACTTTGGTACTTGTCAGAGGAGGAGTGGGATTGACTGATAACGACATCAAATCAACCACTTGGGTTTTATTCTCCAAGGGGAGAATGGGGTCGACAGGTGGAAATAGATCGACCATTTGGGTTAGTGGTTCAATCGAGGATGAAACTAGATTGACCACCTGATCAACCGGATTGACCGAGGATGGAACTGGATTGACCAGTCCATCAACTAACGATGGGTTGGGAGAAATCTTATGATAACCGATTGGAAGTTGAAGCTTTTTCAAAAGAGAATAAGCCTCATCCATACAATGAAAAAGGTGAGAATAATGATCACCTCACTATTACATATAGGCTAAAACATCGACGAACTATTACGACGATTGTGATAAAATCAATTTTTTTGTCGAAAAAAATTAAAAAAAACGAAATTTTACTGTTTTTTTTTTAAATTAGTCCTGATAACGTTGGATTCCGACGTGTTCTAAGGTCATCGGAAGTACGATGCCCAGTTTTGACACATTGACCTTCTTGTAGGTTATGTTTCAAGGACCCACACTAACCTAAGTTAAATTATTAGAGCAACATAGATGGATATTAATTGAGTTGTGGAAATCATGCCCAAGGTATGGGACCCTTTCTCAATGAACATGACAAGTATCTAGTTCTCATGTCTAGAGAGACTGGGAAAGGGAAAGCTAACTTGAATTTAATTCCTAAGTGATCTAGGGTAAAAATCCTAAGAGGGGTGAATGTTATTTCACCTTTTACCTATTTTGTGACACTTGTAATTATTCTCCTAAGCCTAATTTAACCCCAAGATTATTTAGGAAGGGGAAAATGGAAGTCCAAGAGACATTCTTGGGASGGATATATTATCTTGGGAGGGATATATTATCTTGTAAGAGATTACAAAAAGAGATACATGCCTTATGCGTGAGGGGTGGATTTATGTGGATTGAAGTGAACTCCTTCCTTGAAAAAAAGAATTGTGGATTATGTATACAAAATGGGAGAAACTCGATAATTTCTTCATCTTTGTCTATGTAAATGTATGAGGATATGTGTGTACTTGACCAACTAGGGGAACTATGTTCATTGTTTGAGCCTAGAAATTGATTTTGGGCCCTTGGGACTCCACATATCTAGGTGTACCTAACCAAATAAGGTTACATAAGGAAATATTGAGTGGAAADTATAGTCCTTGCATAGGAACCTCTAAGCTATAGGTGTACCCAACCAACTAGGGAAACATCGAGATCTAAAGTGGGTGTTCTTGCATGGGGTAGTATAATTCTAGAGGCCTTGACACCACATCTAGTTAATCAAATAGATCTTTGGCCCATTTTTTAAGTGATTGTTGGGTAGATGGATGGCTTGTGTTGAACAATCACTTAAAAAATGGGCCAAAGATCTATTTGATTAACTAGATGTGGTGTCAAGGCCTCTAGAATTATACTACCCCATTKGAACCTCTAAKMTATAGGTGTACCCAACCAACTAGGGAAACACCGAGATCTAAAGTGGGTGTTCTTGCATGGGGTAGTATAATTCTAGAGGCCTCGACACCACATCTAGTTAATCAAATAGATCTTTGGCCCATTTTTTAAGTGATTGTTGGGTAGATGGATGGCTTGTGTTGAATACCTTGAGTGATCTTCCTCGACCTCCACACTCATTAAGATTAAAAACCTACTTGGGGGGAAACACATAGGTTTAGGTGATTGCATTAGTTGGGTGCAAAGGCATCATTAGATGGAATTTCCCCCCTTATCAGTATTACAAAGGCTAGCTATTAGTGTAGATGATGGTCTCTTTTCCCATTAGATAGTGAATCTAATTCTTAACATATCAAACCAAGGAATATAACTCCTTGTCATATTTGGGGTAGTATAGTACTACTCCATAAAATAACTCAAAATGATAACATACTAACTTGCCTCCTTGTGTCAACATTTCTCCCATAACATACATAATTACATCTATATAATAAAACATATGTTATATATATATATATATATATAAAACATATGTTATAAAATATAATAAAATAAAACAAAAATAAATAAATTAAAATAAATAAATAAAAAACAAAAAAAAACAAATCAAAAAACCCGCCCAAACCCATTCCCAACTATTCTTGTCGCCCAAACCCATTCCCAACTATTCCCATCGCCTGAACCCATTCTCGTCGCCTATGCCCTGCATACCCATTGTTATCGTCTATGCCCTACATACCCATTCCCCTATTCCAGTCTCCCAAACCCATACCTGTCGCTTGCGCCCATTCCCAACTATTCTCGTCTCCCAAACCCATTCTTGTTGCCTTCTCCCTGCATACACATTCTCGTCTCTTGTGCCCTGCATACCCATTATTGTCGCCTACACCCTGCATAAACCCTCGATCCCACCAGAGGATTGATGTAGCCCTCGACACCAGC
>JASDQU010099745.1:682784-699697 GCA_032191745.1 Picea mariana
TGTCTTGCTGGCCTATCTCTCCATCTTCCAAATCATGAAGTTGTCAAATCACTTGCTGGGTATCCCCTGCACAAATCGCTATAAATGGTGAACGACAATATTCTCACTTCGACATTCCCCAGGTCCGGCTTAAGGGGATATTTTTTAATAGCTGATCACAGAGTCATTCCTTCAGCAAATCCAGACTAGGAGTATGCATTATACTTGTTTTTTAGAAGGCTGATTACTTACACGGAGCATTTACAAGTAAAGAAGCTATATTGTTTCGTTGGCTAATTTAAATGGAGAACATAAGCCGGTGGGGAGCTTCTGACATTGAAGATGAGGAGGAAGCAGAGACGAGAAAGGGTCCCTGGACTGTCGAAGAGGATATGCAGCTTACTGGATATATACGCTTACATGGGGAAGGGCGCTGGAGCTTTCTTGCCAGAGCAGCTGGTATGTAAGAATGATTTCTTCCTAATACGTGCATCTGTGATTGTTAAATGTCTATAATAACACTGTGATTGTTAAATGTCTATAGAGTTTTTCCATTTCGTGCGTGGTCGGTTATTATTTCTTGGAATCACAATTTGTCAGATCGATTTTTTTTTCTTGTAACGGCGGCTTAGAGAGAAATTGATTCGTCCTCGAGATTTTATCTTTTTGGGTTAATCAAAATTTGAATTGTATCTATTGCACAGGACTCAACAGAACTGGCAGGAGCTGCAGGCTAAGGTGGCTTAATTCCCTCCGGCCTGATCTCAAGCGCAGCAAGATCACTCCTGAAGAAGAGCGTTTGATTATTGAACTCCATGGCCGTTGGGGCAACAGGTATACTATATATATTCATCATAAAATGCAATGTATAGTGGGGTTTCTGATATTTAGTACATATGGCTTTCTAAATATATGCAAATTCAAATGGTTAGATGGTCTCGCATTGCACGGAGTTTACCAGGAAGGACGGATAACGACATTAAGAATTACTGGAGAACTCGAATCAAGGGAAAATTGAATCTACAAGCTGAGTGTGGCGGCGCCGGCATAGGTGCGGAGAACCGACTACATTTTGAACGTTTGGGATCCAACGACCTCGCAACTTCATCTCAAAGACCGCAGGACCTAGACAATACAGAGCCTTCGACTAGCTTCCCAACGCAAAATACCGAGGAGATAGCAGTTCAGAAAAACAAAAACCCATATCTGCAAGATGGTATTTCGCCACAGGTAATTCCTAATCGAGAAGAAATTTATGTCTCTGGATTGCAGGGAGAAATTCATAGTCCTCAAATCAATGATTATGGGCAACCAGGTTCAGATTTGCAGGAGCATTTGGAAGGACCAGGGAACCACGTGTTTGAGAACAGCCTACCTTACAACTTTTCAGTGGGTTCTGTTGGAAGTCTGCTATATTCTTCTGAGTTCTGTGCAGATGGTGCCACTCAAGATGTGACAATACCACCTCCTTCTTCCTATATGGTAGCTTCCCCAGAGGTCTTTTCAGACAGTGAGGCTTACTTGAATCGTTATTCGGATGTTCTGTGGATCATGGATGAAGAAGATGACCGCTGCACTGGCAGTAAACATTCCGCGTTTCGGAATGAAAGACGATCGTACTAAGGAACAATACAGAAACTCGTGGAATGGAATTGTTTGTTCTATCTACTTCTTCTTTCCTTTTTCCATACGGTCGGATCAGTAGAGTTTTGTATACACGGCCAATTTTAAACGCCACATACGTTTTCTCTATTCTTACCATTCTCCGAGAATAATATGGTTTCTGATTACCATTCTTACTGTTCTGTCCTGGTAAAATGTTTTGGAATAGTCTCATGATTGTCTAATCTCTAATCTGTAGAATGAAGAATGGCAGAACGAGCACACCTTGGATAAAGAACGTATGTATTTTAGATGTCGTGTGTATATTCTGATATCATACCTGAGTGTTTCTGGCCAATATAGCCTGGTCACCTCCTTCGGCTTCCAATGCATCTAACCTGTCGCTGCAACCAACGGCTAGAAATATGTCATGGGAGGCAATCTCTCTAGCACTTTCACATTTACTTTAGCATTTCTTCACTCTGACTCAAAAACACTGATATTCATTCCTCTAACAAATACCAGAGGCAGCGAGAGTGACTCGGACGAATTCCAAAGAGGTCACGTAGAGATGGAAAGTCCAAAAGGATGAGTGAGAGAGCAGATGTGGCGGTGCAAATAGGAATACCACGCCGGCTCTCCCTAGGATGAGTGAGATAGCAGATGCGGTGGTGCAAATAGGAATACCACGCCGGCTCTCCCTTTAACTTGAGGGTGCGAACGGGGAGACAGCCAGAGAATTAAACCTCCGGGCCTTCGCATTTAGATTGATGTTTTCGGAGTACGAGGGGCAGGAGCCCCCTTGAAACCTCTCAATTTTTATTTTTTATTTTTTATTTTTAATCATGGGAACAATCTTTCAAGAGTATATATCTAACAGTTTGCAAGTTAGATATACCAATAACTTGTGACTCAGCAGGGGCCAAAACGTCCCGAGGTTCATTGAAGTGAACCTCTATTCTAGGGGTCGTCTACCCTTCTAACCTTGGTACAATGGGCCAATATGAGCATCCCTACCTCCACCGGTTTTGAACCTGTAACCTCCCCGGAGATATGAAACCTCTCAATTGTTATCCATATAGAAGAGATCATGGTTGTGGATTGAATGAGTGGAAGACTACCCCATAAGCCACTTTCATTGACAATCAAGTTGATCTTTGTAGGTGATTAATATCCAGGTTGCTACACATCATGTAGCATTGAATATTGTTGTAAGTGAATTATATATTTCGTCAAATTTTAATCAGTATGATGTGGTAAATGGATTATACCCTATTAAATTCGAATAACAATTTAGATTTAATAAAATATAATCCCCCTTCAACAATGTTCAATCAAACATAGCAGGCCAACAATGTTCAATCAAACATAGCATGCTGTATATTGCTGACCATCTTTGTCTATTTTAACATGGCCATCTTTGTCTATCTTAACATTTTGTTTCCCCTTTTGACACGAAAGAGAGAGATTTCTAAGATTTCGTGAGAAGCAACAGATATGTGGGAGTATGGGTTAGAGAGAAGATTGTGTTGTCTTTTCAATATGTGAATGACAATGACAGGGAAGATTGTGTTCAGTCTTTTCAATGTGTCAATCTGAATCATAGAGTCAATAGGATTATGGAGCGGGGAGATTGTCTTATGTTATTAAGATTTTTTTATTTTTTTAGGTTGCTTTTAACTTAATATAGAAATATATAATAAAGTATGTATGGTTGATAGTGTAAATGAAAGTGTTTTTTTTTATTATATATTATTAAAAATGAAAAATGAAAATTTAGAAAAATTAGGAGAAATTATTAAACATATATGTAAGATTTATTAAAATAGGATGTAAAAGGATTATATATATATATATAATTAACTTTTTGAATTATAAATTTTATTTATCAAAAAATAGTATAATTTAAAAATCAGTTGCTATATATGTTCATACTTATACTTATGGTTAGTATTTAAATGATGAAATTTTTTGAAACAAATTTATAAATCATAGTGGTTATTGTGCATCACTATTTCTAATGTCAATTTTATATATTTTTAAAATTAAGAATGTTAGTGAAACCCAACACCAAATAATATGTTTTTCAAATTAACAAGGAAATGTAAAAGCTATGCCAAAAATAAAAGACTTATGTATTTTTTATCCAGAAATCTAGAATATATACATGCAATATTTAACTTAATCTAGAATAATTTATCGGTCCATTTTAATGATGTGTTTTCTACCCAAAAACTCCTAAATTGATGATTAGTCTACTGAATAATGAGATGACATAACAAAAAATAAAAGAACTCAAATTACATAGAGATTACATACTTTTGTTTCATCTTTAAGTTTCCTCCAATGGAATGAAAATTGATTTCATCATTTCCAAATACAAAAAATCACATGTAAAATGACTCACATATGTTAATTTAATGGATTTTCTTAAATTCCATTACTCAAAATAAGAAAATAACTTCACCATTGAAATCCTTGCGAAATTATGAGAAAGTTGACTATAAAGTCGACTAATTTTCAAATTAGCTTAATTTCACTCTCTTTAGCACGTAAATCAATGCATTAAATGCTCATTAATGGAAAACTGAGCGAATACTTTTACAAATGAGTTCAAATCACAAAATCATGATCGTTGCAAAAAATCATGAAAAATGAGCAAAAAGTTGCATAGGTGTTGTCATTATACCTCATGTCACACTTTACAAGACAACATATTTAACCTCTTCTTGTAACACAAAGAGAGACATCCGTACAACCTGTAAATACATACCATGTCTTGGAAATAATGTCACCTCAGAATCCGTGTCTAAGGATATGTGTAATGTGTTGGGATCCCTTCCCAATATATAGGCTGCGGGTCTAACTCCCCATCTCAATTCACTGACAACTTAACTCTATATTTAGTGGAATCCCATTAATTGTGGGAGGTTTGGACTAACAGTTAAACCATTGGCTATATTTAGCAGAGGTCGGGGGTTCTATTCCCTACGACCCTTGGCATATTCGTTGGGGCGTTTTATAACACATGGTATATATTATATATAAATAGTATACAATATAGCTATATAATGTATATATATTAATTTGTCGGTTGTATTTTTTAAACTTCTCGTTCGAACTTTGTTACAAGGCCCCCATGCTTTGGATTGTTGGTTACATGGTGTATACTTGAATCAAAGGCTATGGGTCGAGGCTTAGTCCCTTGGCCTTTTTCTGCCAAAAAACACTTCAACATAAATTTAGATATATTGTGTGGCATATGAATGTTATGTCAGATATGACAGCGTGTTGGCTGTCAGGGATATGTTAAGTCTTTGGAGGTTATGGAGGCTGCGGGTTTGACCCCTATCGACTCCATAATTTTAAAATACATTCATCAATATTTCCTAATGGGAGGTTTCCACATGGCGACCTCTCATTGGCTCTCCAATGCCACTTGTCAATGGATGATTGGTCCACTTGTGCACCACTTGTCAACCTACAATTCCTCCACCTTAAGGTATGATATGCCCAATCATCTACCAATAATCATGCACCACCTGTCACCCTTGCATTGGTGACACATGTCACCTCTTTTTCCCATGTACTTTTCCCTTTGACTTGGATGAATGAAACTTTGACCAGTGATAATGTTTGCATATGAACTTTGTTTCAAGCGTTGTTTACACCATTGGAAAGATGACAATGAGCTCTACGCAATGATGCCTTTTTTGGGATGATTTGAGATGGTAGAATTTTGAGCATTTATGGATCCCATGGAACCTCTGTGAGTATTCCAGATCCTCCTGGACCTCTGTGAGTGTTTCTTATGTCCTCATGGATCACACCCTCTCACTGAATAACTTTTGGACCTCCAAAAGTATAGACATTCAACAACTTAGTGATGATAATTCACTCTTCCATCTTGCTAAATATCTTGGAATTTAGTCTTCATATTGGGTCTTTGATCATAGGTACTATATCAGTGCACTTTTGTGTGCTTCTGTGGAATATAGATTTGACTCTGTCCCTGTCACTAATATCTCTCGTTCTTGCTCATAGATTCCCTCACAACAAAAGTCTTTGTCATTGAATATCTTCAATACATGTACTTGTATTTCAACATCCACTCCCATCTCCTTTTGCTGAGTGATCCCCAGAAGATGAAGAAACCTTTGGACCCTCCTCTACAGGGGGTTGGCATAAAGCCACTACCTCGTCCATCGAGTATGAAGATAGTCTATCTCAACCACTTTGAAACCAAGTCAAATGTTGATCTATGACTTTCCCATTTGGACTCTCTATTCTTGTACTACTTGATGTATCTGTAGGAGTCCCCGAATGAATACTCTATTAATTGTCACTCCTACCTTGAAGAATAATTTTTCTTGTAATGTTATTATTTGTACTTGATTGCTTCTGTTGAAGGTATACATTCATATGAACATGACATCGAATTTAAGTATTCTTATAACATACACCTTCATGCCTCTTATTTTTTGAAGAGGATTACTTCTCGTTTACCAACACTAGAAAGTTTTTCATTACTTAAATGCTCTTTTTGCTTCTGATCTACATGTTCCAACTGTTTGCATCCTTTTTTTCCTGCACTTTTAGTTCTTCTAAATCAAGAACATTTTCTTAGACAATTTGATCCATATGTAGTACTTTAGTTGATTACAAGACAATGCAATTTCCCATATTGTTTTCTTATGCCTTAGAAATCTTTATAACAAAATTCCTCTCACTGTAAAACAATATGTATAGATGGCTATCTAGAAACCTTCCCAACACCTTCTCTTATAAAATTTCTCACACTCATACAAGGTGGAAATACAAAAATTTACAGAGTCCTTCTCACTCTTATAATTTACAATGAGTGGCTTACAATTCTTCTAATAGACTTTAGGATATTTAGACATATCAAAATTATATTTACTATGAAAATTTTAAAGATGATGTACTTATGGACTCATTCTCTACAGTGTACTGGGAGGAGTCTCACAGCTTTTGACCTCTGACAATGCCTCTAATTTGATGTAGAATATGATGCTAAATCCAAGTAACCATTAGAAAAAAATATAGTTCTTCCCGGTAACCTTTATAACCTCTCTTTGCGAATACCAAGCACTATTGGGATGTCTGGAGTTGCTTCTCTTGAATACACAAGTACTCGACCATTCTGAAATGTGAATACATGACTATCATCCTCAAATGTTGCAACTAAGAGTAGGTTTACATTCAAGTATGAAACATACAACATATGTTCTATTCCCATAAATCCTCCCGACTCAAGTTGGAATCAAGTAAATATCCATACCCTCTTATTTCTTGTATGGTATTGGTTCCAGATCCCATAAAGAAATTTTTGTCAGACTCTGAGAAATGAAAACATAGTGATGTCATTCCAGTCATGTGGCAAGATGAGACACTGTCCACAAAAAATTCTTCGATGTATTCATATATCACTTTGCCAAGACTATCCATTAGGAAGTATTCTCTCCCAATCCTTTCAGTCAGAGCAATAACTTCATATGGAGTTGATTGTTGTCTTCTTACAATTGTCTTTAAATTCATTATGTTCTTCTTCGGACATAAGTGTGGGTAAAATATCCAACACTTCTCGATATGATGTTCACTCTTACCACATTAATAGAAGAGTGTCTTGTTCCACAATCCCTTCTGATCATTTCTCCTTTTCCTCCGACTCGAGAAATGATTTAGCTTCTTATTGGAGGGATTTAACGGTACAAACTATCTTCTTCGACACTTCTCTGCATCATGGTTTCTAGTTCCATAGGAAGCAGATTGATAACTAGACCATTCACGAGTGGGAAAAGTATTCATTCGTTCTCCTGTAAAATACACATATTTCTCTGAAGATGCTTTACACATCTTACTCTTCTCTAGACTGGAAGGTAAGGCCAATTTCTTATGTAGGAATTCTTCATCTAAAGTTTTCTTTGCTTCATCTACCCTTAAGAATTCTCCATCTTGATGGGCAAAACAATAATATGAAGAGTCATATTTCTTGATCATGTTTTTAGAGGGAGATAGTCTCTCTTGCAGTCGACATTTCTCATTCTCTATTTGTCCAAATTTACCGATTGTTGGTGGAAATATCTCCAACATTCTTTCTAATTCGTGAAAAATACTCATGTGAAACTATTCATGACATAATAGTCAATCTTGCATCCTTTTCTTCTCTTCCTAAAGAGCTTGCAACTACATTCTTAGCCCATAATTCTCCTTCTGTATTTTCCAATTAATGTTCTTTTGTAGCCTTGACTTCATGAGAACTTTACTCAACTTGTCTTCTTGATAAGAGCCTTCAAAATATTCACCAAATGAACTCTTGGATTTCATGTCACATCACCAACTTGCAACACATGCCAAAACTAGCTATGATACCACTTGATCCGGAAATCCTTAGACACCACTTATTTTTTTAAGTATATACATACAATATCTAACTTAATCTAGAATAATTTATTGATTGTATTGGGGTGGTTTGCAAAATTTTAATGATGTCCTTTTTACCCAAAAACTCATAAACTGATGATTAGGTTGATGAATTATGAGATGACACAGTAGAAAATAAAAAAACTCAAAGTACATAGAGATTACATACTTTTGTTTCATCTTTAAGTTCCCTTCAATCCAATAAAAATTGCTTTCATCATCTTCAAATACCAAAAATCACATATAAAATGACTCACATAGGCTCATTTAATGGATTATTTTAAATTCCATTAATTACTGAAAACAAGAAAATAACTTCACCATTGAAATCTTTGTGAAATTTTGATAAATTTGACTATAAAGTCGACCAATTTCCAAACTGGCTCAATTATACCCTCTTTGGCATGCAAAACAATGCATTAAATTCTATTTAATGGAAGATTGAGAAAATACTTTTACAAATAAATTCAAATCACAAAATAGAACTCAAATTCACAATCCTTGAGAAAAATTGTGAAAAAAGAGTATAAAGTTGCCTAGGTGTTGTCATTAGACCTCATGGAATGCTTTACGAGACAACATATTTAACCTATTCTTGGAACGAAAATTGAGACATGTGTACAACCTCGAAATACGTACTATTTCCTGGAAACTGTGACACCTCGAGATTCATGAATACCTTGAACCCTGTGTCTCGAGGTATGTGCAATGTGCTGGCATTCGTGTCCAATATATAGGGCACAGGTATAATTCCCCGTCCCAATTAACTGACAACTTAACTCTATATTTAGTGGAATCTTATTTACCATTTTCTATATTTAGCAGAGGTCGGGGGTTCTCTTCCCCATGACCCTTGGCATACTCATTGGTGTGTTTTATAATACATGGTGTGTGTGTGTGTGTATATGTTCGTCAGTTGTGTTGTTTTAAACTTCCCGCCTGAACTTTATCATAGCCCCCCCTATGCTTTGGACTAGTGGTTACAAGGTCTATACATGAATCAAGGGGTATGGAATGGGGATTGGGCCCTTGAAAATTTTCCACTCAAACAAAGTTCAACATAAATTTAAATATATTGTGTGACATATAAAGGTTAAGTCACATAAGAGGGAGCATTGGTAGTGGGGGGTATGTTAAGTCTTGGTAGGTTATGGAGGTTGTGGGTTTGATCCCTCTTGACTCCATAATTTTAACATAAATTAACCAATATTGACTAATGGGAGGCTGCCACGTGGTGACCTATCATTGTCTCTCCAATGCCACTTGTCAATGAATGATTGGACCACTTGTGCACCACTTGTCAACTTGCAATTCGTCCACCTAAAGGTATGATCTTACCAATAAGCTACCAATAATCATGTGCAACATGTTACCCTTGCAGTGGAGATGGATGTCACCTCTTTTTCCCATGTACAAGGGAAGATTCCTTAGTAACCTTGCAAAGGATCCTATAATATGTCAAGACAAGTTTATGACCCCTTATCTTGGTCACTTTATTGTTCCACCAACTTGAGAAAGGTTTAAGGTAATGTCAAAGTGGTTTAAACAAGACAAATTTAATGTGTGTGTGTGTGTGTGTGTGTTAGGGGTGTTTCAAAGACAATCAATGATAACTATAAAGTAAAAAGAGTAAAGTAAATGCCCCGAATACTAGCTATTAAAGAAAAATAAATTGATGTAATAAAACTTGATTAAAGAGATGATTCACTCAAGCATAAAAAAATTATGACAATAGAATAAAAACAACTATAAACTAGTAAGAATGAAATGAAAGAGGCATCACATGTAAACCTAAAGACTATCAAACCAATAACTAATGGTTACTGAAATGAAATAGCATGAAACTACACTAAACTAATGCAAGGTGATGTTGACGGGTCCAAATGGCCTATTAAGCAGGTAAGAGAGAACACCTGATGGCACATCCCAATCATACCTACTCTCATTTGGGATGACGTTTCTGACTAATATGTGCGCCTGGTTGCCACTAAGAATTAAAATAAGAAAAATGGGAAAAATAATGAACCGTCTCCCCAAATGATTATAATTAACTCTAAATCTAATCTAAAAAGGAAACAGACTGATGTAATATAATTATTTCTAATCTATCATGTGCAGGAGAAAAGCTAATATATGAATATAGTATAAGATAATATCATTGGTTACATAAATAGTTCATGAAAAACAACAATATATGAAAACGATATTGCACCAGATGTAAACACAAATAGTTACAAATTACACCTACAATGCCATTCTCGTATCCATTAGAAATCGTAAATGAATATGAATCTTAAACAACGTGTACAAAAATAGTTTGTATAACAAATTATTCAAGAAACTCATGAAATAACCGCACATGAAGAAGAGTCCCATATATAGTCGTGAAACATTTATAATCCTGAAATTCCTTATGCTCTTTACCGAATCAGAGATAAGAGTACCATCCAAAGCTATAATGGGAAAAATTCTCTCCAATGGGAAAAATTCCCTCTCTTTGTACAATGAATTCTCTTTTATAAAATCAGAGAGACTCTTCATTTCTCATAACTGTTCATTTGCTTCGATTACAAATTTTCATTTTGTCTCCCTTTGTTTTGTTATCTTACAATTCAAATTTCTCTTACGTATTTATTAATAAATATATTTCACTATGGATAGAAGTTAAGACGATTTTTAAATTTGTCATATTCATGTTGTATGAATTCCACAAGTCACCATTATTGGAAATATCTTCAATTCCACCCAACTACATCCGCTTCTGTCCTTTAAAATTTTTAAGTGTTTTGGTAATAAATATGGTAAAAATAACTTTACTAAAATCTTCTTCACATTTCCATCTTTCTAACGATCTGTCTCACGCTTGATTTGACCACCCAAAACTTGAGATCTACATGTTGGAACAATTCACGGTCCATCTCTAATTAAGTCGGTGCCACATTTTCTCCTGAATTTTCTAGGAATTTATGTTGTTGATATGATTCAAATTCTTCTTCTAATATTCTCTTATCCCCATTAGCTTTGTAATACCCCTAGGCCGAACCCCAATTGTAATGTAAATGTACATATAGGCAACTGATCTGTGGGCGCACAAGACTTGGGTACAACTTAGCACAAGCACACCAAGGGAAGAGTGTGAACTTGTTTCATAGCTTGGCGAGCAACTTAGTAAGTGTGTGAGGGTTGTCATGCATGTGAACCAAGGGAGGAGTGTGCATCTTTTTCATATATTTGTGTGCACCTGAATAAGTGCGTGAGGATCGCTTCAAAGTGCGCACCAAACCATGTTTGTAGCTGGGATATTTTGGGGTTGGAGAGCCTTTGTATATATGCATATTGAGGCTAGAGTTCTTGTGTGGTTAATAGGCTAGAGATCCTTGATTGGGCCAAAGGCCAGTGCATCTGTTTTTTTTAAATGTAATTGCACTCAGATATTAATAAAAGCATATCATCGTGCGCAGACCAATAAAAAAAAAAGACATAGGGGGTTTAAACTCCATTAGAAAAGGGAAAATGGCCTAAGAGTTAGGAAGAGGGAATATTTTAATAATATTTCAAAAAATAAAATTTATGGGATATATATTTATCCTAAGTTCCTAAGGGATGGGAACGAGTCACCAAGTGGAGCGAAGCTAGTTCTTAAGGTGACAAGTGTCTAGTTTTAACCAGGAAAATATATTGTTGGGCCTTAGTGTATTTCAGGGATTCACTAATTCCTTCATTAGGAAGACCAAATTTCCTCTTCTATGCATTTGTATCTTGTTGTAACTAGCTGTCATCAGATAACCCTGTAGTGGGGAAGGCATGTGTGTTATTGAAGAGGTGCGTTTCTAGGTCCATGTGCTATTGAAGAGGTGGGTTGTTAGACCTATGTTTATCGAAGAAGTGGGATTTCATGCCCATGTTAGTTGAAGAAGCGGGTTGTCAGGCCTGTTTTTGTTGAAGAAGTGGGTTGTCACGCTGTGAGAATTCTCTCCAAGTAAGAGAACTATTCAAAATTGATTTTCCAGGGTTCCAAGCAGTAGCTACACGACTCTGATACTTCTTGAATGACCTGTTAGATAAGCCTTTGAAGGGAATTTGGGCATCCAAAGGACTATTGAGAAGAGAAGGGGAAAACTTCCTAGGGTAGGAAAAGGATGTGGGGAATGAGGAATTGCTTTTTTTTTGTTGGGGTTAGTACCTTTGTTTAAGTGTTTTTACTATTGATAGACCTTATCTTGGCTTAGGAATCCTTTTCCTTGGTGGAGTTTAAGCCCCAACTCATGGGTGACCTGCTACTGATAGTTTCTGAGCGACATAGTATATGGCTAGGAGGAACGTCTGAGGTATGCGCGTAGTTGGTGGATTACAACAAAATATAATTTTATTGTTATGTGTATTATTCTCTGAGTAATGTGCATACACATGTTAAATATATTATATGTTACAATTGTGTGTATATTTGTGCATGGATTATATATGTTGTAGAACTGCATGTTTGTTGCATATGCAGGGCATGAGCCATGGCAGTTTATATGTGTTTATATAATATTGTCATGTGAATGCTTATTCTATTTCTATTTATGGAATTGGTATATTTATGTTGGGATGTGCATGTATTGTTAGGTTTTCATAACTATTGCAGATGTAGAGAATGGTAGTTAATAAGTGTTTCATGTTAGATAATTATGTGGTAACGTTCATGGGATTCTAAGGAAAGTCTTGAATCATCACACACACATGGAAATTATTCTCTGTGCACAACATGTGATATACCCCGTGCGACATAAGAATGGTTTCCTGCATAGTCATATTGTAAGTTCATTATGTTATAATTTTTATCAATTAAGTAACTTTAGTAGAAATTGTATGGATTCTATTGTGAAGCTATAAATGTCATGCATGTTGAGAGATAGTTTATGTGACCGACACAATCATGGTTGAGAATGCAGAATTACTAAGACAAAGTTGTTGCGTGTGATACGAGATCGATTAATGTGCACTAGGAAAACATAGTTGCACGTAGCACTCAACCAATTGTGCACATTTTTGGTTTCAATGAGATTCTTTCATAACAGAAGGAATTGATATTAGAGCTTTATTTAGCGAGTCATGATAGTAGAGACTTTACAATATGGTAACGAGACTCAGTTAGGACTATGAATATGATACATTGTGGCATCAGAGTTCAAAATTTTGATGTGGCATGGCCCTTGAGAAGAGCTCGAGACGTTACAAAGTGTTATCATATCTTTTGGTTCAACAATGGACTTGTATGGTCCAAAGATAAACATGAATATGGTGAGGCGGGTATGTTTATGATGGTCATGGCGTCACAAGAGTAAAATGTGGAAAAATCAGTTGATTCAAGAAAGAACTCGAGTGTGCTAAGTATTGGTGCGTGGTGCTTGCGTACTAAATTTTGTCATTGTGTGGTTAAAAACTTATGGTGCGTGGAAGATATAGGTGCATGGAGTGTGCACGCTAAATATTGGAACTACTAGGTATAGAACTTGTGGAGCACACTAAATATTGGAGTGCAATACATGCGTGATGAATATGTATGCCATGCAGAATTGATGGGTGTGTGCATAATAATAGTACACAAGGCATGCACATTGAATATTGATGATGCACAATGAGTGCACGTTGAATATGAACACTACACATAGAAAAATTATTGGCTCATGCATAGTGTTGGTGTGTAGTGCGTGCGCGCAAAGCAGAATTGGAGATGCACGTNGTTGAACCCAAAATTTGAGTGTGCTAAATATTAATGCACGATATAAAAGTTGTGCACCATGAATAGTGATGCATTGCATGTACACTTGGTATTGCGTGTGTAGAGAATGCGTACATGATGAATATGGGTGTATAACACATAATTGGTATACATATGAGATTTAAAAAGAAATAAAAGGAGATAAAAGAGGAGGAAAAATCTTGGACAAAGGAGTCTAAATATTCACCCATAATTTTGAATTAGGTTGTGTTATCCCCATTTTTTGGGATAATTAAAGAGATGATGTCTCGAGGGCCTTGAGATGTAGATATGGAGTTTCGAGAGACTAAATGACCAACAATTTTCACTTTCACATACATAATCCCAGTCTATTAGCACATTCTGATCCATTGTCACCACATCCACCACACCAACTAGCTTATGGAAGGAATATGGGTCTTGCTCCATGTGGTAGAAGTTAGGTATTGTGGTAAGTAATCACCCTAATATTTAAGGAATTTTAACATGTTGTATTTGAGCTTATTTTGATTATAGAATGTCTTCTTGAACATTATGCCTTTGACCTTGTTTCACCTTGGTGAGTGTGATAGATTTCCTAGTAAGTGGCCAACCTTTGGGAAAGGTTTATCACAAAGGTGTTGGATCATGTTGTCATTGATGCTAAAGGTTTAATTAATTGATGTCAATGGATTCATGTCAAGTGATGGATTGATGTCAAGTGATTGATTGATGTCAAGGGATTGATTGTTTGATTGATGCCAAAGGATGATTGATTGATTGTTGTCAAATGATGAATGTCAAGGAATTGATTGATGCCAAAGGATGATTGAATAATTTCAAAGGTCAAAGGTTTGATGTAAAATGATTGATGTTGTTTGATGTAAGGATGAATCATTTTTGTCTTATCATGATTTATAAGGTGCAAAAATGGATGAAATCCAAAGTGGTCCCCTTATGGTGAAATCCCTCACGGGAAGACACTTTACGGTTGAGTTATCCTAGAAGTATGGTTGGAGAACCCATGCTTATATGTGGAATAATGAGATGAAGATCAATGAAGTTGTTGGTGAAAGTATCCTAGATGGATATTGCTTGTCATGTCATTTCCAATGGTATGTGGAATGTCACATAACTCCTCATGGTTTGAGAGTTATGGCCTTACGAAGATGAATGACCCTCATATGTAGGCTTGAAGCCCCAAAAGGTCAAAGAAGTCAAAGAGCTTGCAAAGAAAAAATTAATATTTAAATGATAAAGTAAAGTGACAAAGTCAAGAAGGATTATTTAAATAATAAAGTGAAGTGACAAAATCAATAAGGAATATTTAAATGATAAAGTAATGGAGAACTTTCTAATTATGGAAAGTGGTTAACCTTAAAATGAGAAAAATATGCTAAGTGACCTAGAAATGGGTTAAATGACCTAGAAGATGAAGAGTATAAATAAGAGGAAAGGGTCTCTTGTGAAATAAATCTTTTGTGTGCATCTCTTGAGCATGCATTGAATATCTGTTCTGAGAGAGAGAGAGTGTGTGGAGGATCTCATGGACGCATCAAAGTTTCGGCAAGTCTGAGATCATGAAAAAAAAAGTCTCGAAAGTTCATAAATCCTAGTTTCTAAGGTATACACGGACTGTAGTGGGCTAGGGAGTGTACATACACAAGTTGTATGAAGACAAGGTGCGTACAGTGGATGAAGTCATGAATATTGGTGTGTGAGCTAATGATAGGCTCTTGAAGACTAGAGCAGGTTCTAGATCTGCATTCTATGGGGTGAGATCTACCATAGAAATTCTAGTATGGTTACATTGTTTTCTTGATGGATAATCTTGTTTGTTTTGTGGTGAATGCTTAAGGAATTCTTGGTATGGTTGTTGTGATGTGATTTGTATTGGTTGATGGAGTGAGAAACACTATTATGACTCAGTGTTGATATGATTGCTATAGTATTGTGATTTCTTATACATGATTGAGTAGCATTCATATTGTATGGTTGAGAAGCATGAGTGATTTGTTGGAGATCTTGGATGTGTTGTGACTGGCTATGGGTCAGATTGGACAATGAAAGACAAAAGAGAATGCGATTGCAGGTTGCAAGGGATCTGAGTGTGTGATGAAATGAAGAACCCTAATTTTTCAGAGGTGATATACATGATGTAGTATAGACTAGCCACATACATACATGGGTTGTACTGCGGGTAGAGTGCATACATACGCGTGTTGCACTACCGACATCTCACATACCTGCGACAGATTGATATCTGTTGAGGATTGTTGCCTCATCTTAGTTGGTGTTGAGGGTGTAAGATGAGTTCTGCATTATAGAGCCGGTGCTCTTGTAGAGTTGTACTCTATTCAGTTGTTGTTGATAACCCAAGGATTGAAGTCCGTAATAAAAAGAAAATTGTACATACATCTTTTGTTCCTCCTGATGATGATTTGTTGATGATATATTGCTGATATACGTTGTTGATATATAAATGACAACAATAAGTAAATGAGTAAGTGGTGATTGCTAACTAATGAGTTCTGTGAAAGGGAAGTTTTGGGAAAAAGAGTCCTACATTGTTCACCCCCACCTCTCAGTGTAGTCGGTGTGTCCAACATAAGGGTCCCTTAAGGGGTTATCGTACCATCCTCGACCACACTTGCCATTTTCCTCTCATCACACTCCCATCAAATTTTCCTCTTCTAGGCCCTTTGACTTTAGTGACCCAAGAAGGCCATGTATCTTATTTCATGGGAAGAAGGGGGTGAAGGCCTAGAGGGATTGTTGTTGGATAAAAAGATGAAATCCTAGATATAGACCTTCCATATGCTTTCCCCAGGAATCCTTAAGAAAGAAATGAAACATTTCTCTATAAGAAGTAGGGGACGTATACAAATAAATGACAATTACTACTTGAGTGGTGAGCTTGAGGATGGGAGGTCTCATCACCAACTGACCTATCATGATCATAGGTATCTAGCGGTATGACATTACCATCATCTAGTCACCAAGCCAGGGTAATGGCTCTTAGTTACAGAAATGGGAGAAAGGGGTCTCAACACTAACCAAGCTTCTAATTTTCGCGAGGTATTTTGTGAATGACACTATCATTATATTGGCACCACACCAAGAGAGTGGCCTTTAAATATTTCCTTAAAAACACGAAAAAAATAAC
>JASDQU010099745.1:699837-714175 GCA_032191745.1 Picea mariana
AAACTACTTCCACCTCATGATCCACTACATGACCTTGAGATACCATCCTTGGGAGCATACCCTACTTGAGGTATTTGGTCTACCCAATAGGATTCCTATGACACCCATCCCATACTTAAACTTTTTCAATTGTATAGGGTTTTTGAGAATTTGTTTGATTTGATGAGGTAGTTTTGATGCACATGTTTAGGTTCCTTTATTATTATATGTGGTTTACACTTGTATTCATATATTTGACTTGAAATATTTGGAGGGCGTACCCTTTTGTTTTGCAGGACCTTGCTTCGTGGCCAGTTTTGGGAGAACAAGCATAGCTTTGGATTCCATGGGGAAATAAGTCCACGGGATGGATGCCTAGGGACCGCATGCTAGATGACATACATGTGCCTTTGGAGGCCTAGAAGACATCAGGAAGAGCCTAACCTAGCCTCTACCACCCAAACGACTTTCCTAGGAGAGGCAAAATGTCACATCCTTGAGGGTGGACATCATGAAGGGGCTAGGGTTTGGTGATGATGCAGTTACACATTGAAAATTTTCATATTTTCACCGGATGAGGCATGGAGAAGGATTATTAAATGATGAGGAGGTTGAGGGAGCCCCAATGACTTCCATTTCTTCTCCAACTATTTCCTCAAGTACCAAAACGTCCCCTAAAGGGGTGACATCATATTGTTTTATGGTTTCTTTTATGTTAAAGTGACAATTAAATATTATTATTTTATGAAAGGGGTAATATAAGGGTTGTTAACCCATTATCCTATATGTTAATCTTGCTAAGTGGACAAACTATGTATTAGACATTTTGTATAAGTAGAGATCATGTAAATATATTTTTATAACATATCTCTCCCACTTTGAGAGGTACTTGGCTGATATTTTCTCCCTCTTTGGGAAATCTCTATCTATTATGCTATTTTTTATGGTTTATATTTACTATTGTATGGGTGTATGATGCACTATCTCTCTTGGAGGATTATTTTCTTGCTTATGGTGGAATTTTCTTGGTGAATTAGGGTTTCATCTTGTTGATGCTTCAACTTGATAAGGATTTAATGGTTATTTCTCTCTTTTCTTGGTTGTAATATTAATGTGATGATATCTTGGGGAGTACAAGGGAATACACCTCCCTCCAAGTCTATTTTTATTGTTTTAAATAATCTATTGTGTAAAGGATACTAGGAGTAAAAGGGTTTACACCTTCCTAGGTTTTCCTTATTGGTAAGGGTTTGCCTTGGGGAGTAAAAGGGTTTAAACCCCCAAGGAAGTAACTCATCCAATTTTTTTTATAAAGAGAATCCATTTAATGGTTAGAGGCACTAGTTCAATTTCATTGGATAAATAAAATCTTGCATTGGTAAACGTGTAATTTTGGAATTTTGAAATTCTCTAAATTGGAAAGTGATATTTGTGTCTAAGGAAACTTTGAGCCACTAGGGAATATTTTTTCTCCATGTATTTATTTATTCTTTTATTACTTAAATATAAATCCATTAGGGCTTCATAAACCCTAAACTAATCTCCTAATAACTCACAAACCAACTATCAGAAGTTGCTAAAATCTTCCCCAATAATCTACTAGTCTCAATGCACTTTTTGGGTGGATTGTTGGAAAGTTTTGGTGGTTGAATTATTTGGTGTAATAAATTTTTTTTTACAGCCATAAGGATGATAATTATCACTGCATAAACTTTTTTATGATATTCTTACTTTTATGCTAAAGTCTTGCTCTTTCATTCTTGAGTAAACTAATCTTTACTAGCTTGTCTCTTGCTTATTCAACTATAATTTTAGCACCTATTTTGCAAATATTATTAATATTTACATGATGATATATATTATTGTTTATTGATGCAATTAGGGGAAACAATATTAAATTTCTTGTCCATTTAACATACTATATGAAAAAATGGGTTTTCTTGTGTCTTGGGAAGGTACTATCTCTTTGCAAGTCACTCAAGGCTTTGGAAACCTCAAACAACCCTCAAGACTCATCAACAAGTTCCATTTTCCATATAGAAACTTGAAATTTAGGGGAATTCATTCATACATCACACTTTTCACCTCATTTCCCCCTAGGGTCACAGGGACTCCCCCCTTGAGGTGACTATCTCACCTCTAAAGTGACAGGAACACCTGCCTAAGGTGACAATGGGTAGGTGTTCTCCAAGTTGTCTCCATTTTGGTGGTTGGGTCGGTATTTTCCCAACCTATAACTTGTGTGATAAAATTTTGGCGTCGTTGTCGGGCAGTATTTTGAATCCTCTTCTGAACCCTAACAATACTTTGGAAAGCTATCCCAAATCCTCTCCTTAGATTGCATGGAAACTCCACTTGTGTAAAGTCCCCATTCCCTTTCCCCTCTTGATGAGATATTTTTGAAGTTCATTTGGCGACTCCAACTTCTAAGAACCCACCTTATCCATTTCCACCTTTTGATGAGCCTTGAGCTCATCTGGCGACTCCATTGAGGTATTACCCTAAGTAATGGAACCATGACCTCATGGGACTTACCATGGGCATTCCATAAGGTTTATCCCTCTTTTTATGTTCAAGATATTCCTGCATATCCAAACCATTTTCCAATGGAATGGAAGCAAAATTTCCCCAAGTTTAATGGGGACCGAACTCTAGCAGTCATCCATGCCATCAATTATATGAATTATTCCTCAAGTATAAGTGTATTGCATGAAGATTTACTAATAATTTTTTTTGTATCTTCTATGGAAACAAGTCAAAGGAATTTTCTTGCACACTCATATGATTTGACAAATATCCAATCTTCTACAAATATTGTTGAGGAATTTCTCAAGCATTGCAAGCAAACCAATCAGGATTTGCGAGATGTTTTCCATGATCTTGAAGACTCTTTATGAAGAGAAGGTTTTCCTATGAATGATGAGAAAATAAATGAAGTATGGAAAGCTAAAGTCCAAGATTCATATGTTGGATATCTAAAAGAGACATTCGATGAATATTGAGTGATTGTATCTTCCCTTCCACTTGATGAAGACATCCAAGCCTCTATCAATTTTGACCCTTTTAAATATCTTACTCTTTTTCATATCTATGTAAGTAAATAAGTATTAGAGGATCCCTTGGATGCAATAAATCCTTTTGAAAAAATCCAAACAAAGTACTATGCATTAAATATCAAGACTTGTGTGATGAAGAGGTGATGGAAGAGTATGACCATGAAGAGAAAAAACAATCCCAATGAAGTTGAGGTTGTCCAGTTGTGATATCCTCATGTTCATGAAATTGAAGAAGAAATCAACCACAATGATGAAGAATTTGAAGATCCAAATGAAGCCACCCTATCCTTTGTTCTTCCTACACATGAAGACAAAGAGATGGTCAACCACACTGATGTTCTTATGAAATAATGCTTCCAAATGGTCGATGAACATATAAACACTTTTATATAGACTGGAAGATGCAGATGGGATTTGGGTTGTTTCATTTTTTACGAAGATCCTATATACAACAATGAAGGAACTTCTCAGATAAAGGATACATAAATAATTTATTTGGAGGATTTATTTTTAAAACTGGATCATCCATATATGTGCCATCTTGATGATTATATGGTCACAAACTTATTCCATCATGTTGAGGATAACTTTTCATTATTTATTTATGATGACTCTCAGCCATTCCTTGATATTTTTGATGATTACTTTTCCGGTGACTTAGAATTTTTATATGAAGAGTTCCAGCAAGATTTTGATGGACACCAAACCATGGTCAACCTAGAGAAACTCTTGGTTCACCTTGTCAAATAGAATTGTTATTACATTGAGACCTTGGGCATATATTTCTAGATAAATAAGAGGCAATGTGTTCTAAATATGGAAGATCAGTTTTTTTCTAAACCCGAGGAGGTCCCTTACATATTATCTTCCTCTTGGCACAACCATGTACGTTTATTCTGATCTCTCATCTCCTCTCAAGTTTCAGTCAACAATGGTTCTTTGAGTAAATATGAATATGAGTTGTTGTTTATACATGGTAGTTCTCTACAAATATGGATTGATCAGGATTTTGGTTACACCTTCAGGTAGGATGATCAGGGTGATGGTTTCTCTTTCCAGCAAGATTTCCTCCCTCCCACCCATCTCCATGAGTTTCATTTTACGATTGATTATACATATATTTATTCTCATGATAATTATGTGCTTGACTTATCTTTGTTGTTTTATATCATTAAGCACCGGGGGAGATACTTTGATGGGATGATCAACTGGTTTCACTGGTTGTATGACTTCACTTGAAATCACCTATTGCTTGATCTTCAAGGCCCCAAGGTCCCAGGTAAGTAGGTAGGTCATATTTATTTCCTTTAATTTTCATCTTGAATTCTCATGTTGGTTTAGATGCATTTCATATTTCATTTCACTCTACTTGCATATTGATTTCATGCTTAGTTTATACATTTTTTAAAAAATGATAAAATTTTCTTTTCTAGATTAGTTTTCATTTGGATTTTGATGTATATCGATGAAGGGTGACGTGGCCCATCTAGATTTGATGGTTTTGTTTTCAGTGTAGGAACATGTCTATCAGGAGATGTTGCGGTTCTCATGCATTCTACAATGAGCACATGTCCCCAAGTAGGATCCAGATGTTATCCCCATTTTGTGGGATAATGAAGAAAATCATGTCTTGAGGCCCTCATGATGCATATATGGAGTAACAAGAGACTACATGACCAACAATGTCCACTTGCACATACATAAGACCCTTCTCACCACCACAGAGGTTAGGATTTTCGGAATGGAATCCACCACTCATGTTGGCTTTTGGAAGGCACTAGGCCTTTCTCCATGAGGTACAAGTCAAGTATTATGGTGAATGTCATTTCAATATTTGAGGCATTTGAGTATTTTGTATCTTATACTTCTTTATATTTCATGAAATATGCTTGGAAATTATGCCTTTTTCCCTATTTCACCTTGGTGGTTGACATTGTGCCCTAATAAGTTGTCTTCCTCAGGAATGGGTTTACTACTAGGAACTTCCTTGAAGAGACATCATATCCTTCCTGACCATACTTACCACTTTTCATCACTTAAACCCCCCATTTACTTATATCTTGGTATTTTAGGGTGTATTGACCCAAGAAGGGTTTGTCCCTCATTCCATGTGAAGAAGGGGCTGAAGGCATAGAGGGATTGTTTTTGGGTAAAAGATAAAATCCTACTTATAAACCTTCCATATGCTTCACCTAGGGATCATCCAAAAAAGTAATGAAATGCTTATCTATGAGAAAAGGGGGACCCACAAAATTAATGATTATGAACACTTAAAGAGTTAGTTGAAGGATAGGAGGTCTCATCATGATCTGACCTATCATGATCATGGATATCTAGTGATATGAAATTACCATAATCTTATCACCAAGAGAGGGTAATGGTTCTCAGTTGCATGGACGAGAGAAATGGGGGCCTCATAATGAGCCCACCTTCCCATTTATGCTAGGTATTTATGAGTGAAAATGTCATTATCTGGACACCATGCCATGCGAATGTCCTTCAAATTGTACTTAAATTATCAAAGAAACACATAATGGAAGAATGATGGGCTTGGAAAAATGCATCGTAAAAAAATGTGCCACACACCCTCTACAAAGGAACCCATGAACGAGGCACTACAACCCCTTGTATGTCATGAATCCCATGTCGATTGATTCTTGATCCTTAACCACTTCATCCACTTTACATGGCTTTGAGATGGATCACTTGGGAAACACTCCTTAACCTAGGAAAGATCCACCCAATAGGACACCTCAACAACCCTCCCATACCCAAGCTTGGATAGTCTCATAATTTCTTTGAACACTTACTTGCTTGACAGTGTAATGTTTTATGCACATGCTTAGGTGGATCATTTATTTACTTTATTTACTTATCATGACATTTTGACTTGAGATCCTTGGAGAACGTGCTTATTTGTCTTTGCAGAACCTAGTTGGTGGACTGTTTTGGAGGAACAAGACTAGCTCGGGATTCCGTGGGGCTTGAATCCCATAAGTTGGATTCCAAGGGCCCACATGTCATATAAGAGAGATGAAACTTCAGAGGCCTATAATACATTTTGGACGACATAAACTATCCTTCACATGCCAAATGTTTTTCCTAGGAGAGGTAAAACATCACCTTTGGAGGCATGATGTCATCTAGGAGGGATAGGATTTGGTGGTGAGGTTGTTATTCATTTGACGTAAGGAATTTTTGAGGAGAATGAGGCTTTGAACATGAATAAATGACTTATATGATTGACACATGGCTTTGGGAAGCCTAGCTACACTTCTCTAGCACCAACGACTTGCTCCTAGTGTCAAAATGTCCCCTAAATGGGTGATGTCACCTTAAGTTAGGATTTCTTTTTGTGAAAAGGTAAATTTTAAGTGAATTGTTTAATATTATTTGTGTAAAGGGGAAATATTGATGTTTTTGACCCCTATTCTTTTGGTTTACCCTAAAATTTATGTGGACAAACTATTTTGGAGACATTTTGTATAAATAGAGATCATAAGATCTCATTTTAAATCATAAATCTCCCATTGGGAGAAGTATTGGGATGGAATTTTCACTCTCTATAGCTATTTCTCTCTCTTGTTCTCTTTTTTATGGCTATCTCTTGGATCATTTGTTGATGGAAGTGAGGCTCTAGCCTTGCAAGGTTATTATCTAGTTATTGTGGTGGTTTGTCTTAGAGTTTTCCTTGAATTGGTAAGGTTTTTTACATTGTGCTATCATTTGTGTTCAATTAAAGGACATTTTTATAGAGATAGGTGGGAAGTATATGGAAATACACCCGCACCATAGTATCCATCATTTTATGCTTACATGTTATTGTTTTAAGAAGGGTTTTCTAAGATAAGTATAAGGGCATACACCCTCTTAGCCCAAACCCTAGCTAGAGATACTTTCCTTGGGGAGTAAGAAGATTTACACCCCCAAGGAGGTAGTACCTCTAGATATTTGTTTGTTTGAATATATTAACCCATTTTTTAAAGGCACTAGTCATTTACTTGTTGCATTGGAGAAATAAATTGTTGCCTTGGTAAATGTGAAATTTCAAGTTTTAAAGTTGTATCTTTGGGAAAGTGTTCCTTGAGCCTTTGGATCCCTTTCCACATTGAGGCATCCCCTTTCAACCACAAATTATTTCTGTTGTTAAAATACTAACCTAAAACCATTAGGGCTACATAAATAGAACCCTTTAACCCATAATAACTCCTAAACTAACCCTAGTATTTAACCCTAACTTTTCCCTATCTCTCTACTAAGTCTAGGGAACCTATTGGGATAGTTAGAGGTAGTTTCTAGTGGCTGATTTTTCTACTGTTAATAACAGTTTTATACAAACATAAGGCTAATAATATCATTGCAGTTAGTCCTTTTTTTTTTCAGCCTTGATTTTGTGCTAAAGTGTTGCTTGTTCATTGTTGTGTTAAGATATCTTTTACTAGTTTATATCTTGTTGATTCATTCATATATTTATCAGTTATATTGCAGACTTTGTTATCATTATAGAGATGATATATAACTAGGGAAAACAAGATTAAATTTCTTTTCCAACTAACATATTCCAAGCATCCTTTGTTTTCATTGTGTCTCGGGTAGGTACCTTACTCTCGACAATTCACTCAACTCTTTTGGAAAAATTTAAAATTTCCCAAGACTCGTTTCCAAGATCTTCCTATCATACATAATTGAGCTCTAGGGAAATCCACTCATACTTAACACTTTTTGTATCAATCCCCCTAGGGTCATCGATATTCCCCCCTTGTGGTGACTACCTCACCTCTAAAGTGACAGGTGTTATAACACTAAATTGCCTTGGGTCTTTATCTTGTTTTTACCTTTTTTAAAGCCTTAGATTTTAATTCTTTTTTAAATAATTTTTTCATCCCTTTAAAGTTATGTTTGATAGGACCCCTTGGATGACTAAAATTTTGAGTCATGGCTCATGTTTCGATCGTCAATTTGATTTTTGATCCTTGAGCCCTTTTAGCTCATGGTTTATTATTTTTGATCCCTTTCATGATTTTCCCCTAGGTCTATACCTACCATGATCAGGCTGATGTGACACACCTCTCTCCTCACTCATGACCTCACAAGCATGCCTCATTGTCCTTGCTTACCTATCTAATCATATTTTTGAATTGGAAGTGTTGCCTACTCATTAGGCAGTTCCGTAGCGCCTGTCACATTTATCATACCACCACCCCAAGTCATGATTGCCACAACTGATACCACATCCCTTTTTTTCAGTGCCAGAAGTTGGTTAAAGTGACTTCAAAAGATCTTTCATTTATGTTCCTTCATAACAGTTTCTAATTTTGAAAACTCAACAGTGTTGCACTGCATGAATTCTCCTGTTCTGATCAGGCGACCACATGTCAAGCAAATATTACTACTGTGCGATATTCCAGGGCTGAAGTTTCCTCATTTTCATCCTATGATTGTGTTGAAGAGATCAACAAGTGTCTACTATGGAGGTATCCACTGTTACCTCATCTGTGTATTAATCCTCGAAGGAAACTTGTGATCGGGTTTTTGTTTAGCTAATTTTGCACAAAAATAAAAGATTATTCTTTGTATGATAGCCTCATCTCCTCTCTTTTTTAGACCTGTAAACCTCATGGCCCGTATGTGAATCAGATTTATGTTGTCTTCCTTTTCCCTTGAAGTTGCAAGATTTAGACTAGTCTATCCTTGGTGTATGCGTTGAACTACCCAAAGGCGTTGCTTAACCTCTTAATGCTTCCCCTGCCTCCTTTCATCTTGAGGTTAAACATTTTACTCAGTTGCATAGGGTCGGCCTTGCATATTTGAAGCCCCATCCAAAGTCTCCTGAGCATTACCAAACCTTTTAAGAACCCTCATTCTAAGTCATGGAGACCCCTAAGTCGAAGAAGGCACATAAAGGAGGCAAGATAGTAAGGACAAAATGAGTGGACATGCTTCTTTTTAATACAAAACCCATGGAAAGTGAGGCCTTTCAAAGAGTAGGGTTCCTTTTCTTCTATCAGAACATGCAGGGAGGCCATCCAGAGGTAGCAATACAGTTTTCATTGCAGTTTGATGGTAAGAAAACTAAGGTTGGGGATTTGGAGTTTCAAGTGACTGAAGCCTCCATCTCAGCTACAACAGGGATCCCCATTACAGGTGAAAGGTCGTTCAAATACATGGCTTTGAGTTCAGCTTATGCAAAATATCTCTTCAAACCTAAATATCAAGCCAATGACCTGTCCAAAAGTATGCCAAGGAGCCAATTGATTGAACAATTTGATAGATTATTGAATATCATACAGAGATATTTTACTTGTGAAGGGAGATTAAACACATTATACCAGTACCATATAAGATTGTTGCTACATTTTACTGGTAAGGTTGAGATGAATATTCCTTGTTACTTGTTAAGGAGTATAGGTAACATGTCAAACGATATACATGACAAATCTAAAGATGTGGATTCTATCCTTTTCCACTCTGGGATAATCAGAATGCTAGTGTCTAAGGAATTCTGCAAGAAAGATATTTCATGGGAGTACTTTGTGGTTACCTCTCATTTTAAGTTGGATTTAGCACCCACTCCTCAATCACAGAGGGCAAGTTATTTGTCACATACTAGTGCTACATAGGTAGGGACCAGTAGGAAGAGAAAGGGAAGAGCCCCTGTTAAAGTGTCAGAGGTCAACAAGCAGGTCATTGAAGCTGAGGAGGAAGTCTGTCCTTCTCCACACAAAGATTTTTCACCACCTCCTCCACTAGGGTTAGAAGAGGTGCCTCCTTCTACCAAAGCTACATATAAGAGAGGGAATAAGATTCTATTTTCCCCTTCTCCTCCAGAAGTCGAAATAAAAGGTAAAATACCTTTAAAAAGGCCATCAATTGCTAAGGAGGATTATAGAGAGCAGTCCTTACCAGATATCCCTATCCAAAAGAAGAAGGGGAAGAATATTGAAAATCCTGTAGAGGAGAAATTAGAAACCCTTGTACAAAAGAAGAAGGGTAAATGTGCTAAAGGACCTTTGGAGAAGAGACATGAGACCTCTCAGAAAGGAATTGAGAATCCTATTGAAATAAAACAAGAATCCCTTGTACAGAAAGGTAAAGGTACTAAAATACCTTTTGAGATAAAAGTGTAAACACATGTGAAACACTTCAAGGAACCTGTGGTAAGAAATGAAGAAACCATGGTGCATAGAAAGAAGGGTAAAAGTAAGGCCACTGAGAAACGTGATGAGGTGGAAAAAACACTTCCCATGCAGGAGGAAGAAGAGTCTGAGGAAAATCCTATTAAGACTAAGCATGCCACTATCCCTCCTAATAGTTAGACCTACAAAAGGCTTATCAAACAACTTAGAGATGCAAAGAAAGAAATAGCTCGTCTTAAAACAGAAGACAAGGTCCACCTGGCTCAAATGGAAGATCTCATGGTTGGCTACAATCATACCCTTGACTTGGTAAGGTTTGCAGTGAGAAAGGCTCTGCCCCTTCATAAACAACTAAAGAATCTTTACAGACAGAACCAAGGCTTTTAGTCTCAAAAAAGGAAGTTAAAGGCAGAGCTAAAATAGTTTCAAGATGAGGTAGCCCAAAGAAATTTACAGGTGTTGGTTGAAGCTACCATTGAGCATGATAAACCAACAACTAAGGAGAGAACATCTACATAGAAGAAGTCAGTCAATGCTAGGAAAAATAAGTTTGTTGTGCCAATTGAAGATCCTCTTTCTACCAGAAAGAGTGTGAGGCTAAGTGTTAAAATGACAAAATAGATGGTAATAGTAAGCCCCATTTTTGAGAATTTTTCCTTTTTTGGGAGGGTTAACTGATATGCACATTCTAGCTATGCCATCTATACAGGCTTCTAGGAGTTTAGCTATATGGATTTTTATTTTTTGCTAAGTGATAGCTTCACCCAGTGGCAAAAGGAATTACCTATGGTACGGTCAAGGCACCTAAGTAAAGTGGGTCTATCATCATGAATGGACACACACTGCTCTGTACATATTCAAGATTGAAAGGCGCTACATTTTGGAAATGCTACCCAAACCTGTAAGAGACACAACATAAGTGACGCTACGTAAAGGAACTGAGTAATATTCCACAGAGAAGAATCGACATACAGGTGCAACACAGTGGCGCTACCCACAGGTGCTACGTAATATTTGGCAGGGAGAAGGTTTACACACATGCATAACACAGGGGTGCTACCTATAAGCACTACCCAATATTTCAAGAGAGGACCAATGTTGGCACATATATGTAGCACCGTTGCGCTACCTTCTCTCCTTGTTCCATTTTACAGTGCGCTACCCAGAGTTGCTACCCAAGGAAATTTCCAATAAACACCAGGAATCTAGGAGGACTAGGCCAACATCTTTTTGGATAAGCTTATGATGGAGAAAGTTACAGAAGTAGCAGCTGGCATTTATAGGACAACTAAAGGCTCCAAAGGGACACACGGAAAAAAAAGAGTTGAGCAGCAAAAGAGGATCAAAGTAGTTAGAAGCATGATTAGATTAGTCACCAACATCTCCCTATTTTATAGCATAGGATATTATTCTAGTTGTTAGAACAAATAAATGTTTAAATATTTTCAAGGGAAACAGGCCAGCTCGTACCTCCAGTTGTTGCCTCCCTTTCTTGTTATAAATAGATAGATCAATTTCTTTAGTATGTTTGGATGGTTGAGCAAGGCTCCAATTTTACTTGTAATATTTTGATGAAGTAACTATGATCTAGTGATGCACTGGACTTAAGACTTTTTGGCTAATAGAAATCAGCTCCTCTTTCAGTGTATTTCCTTCTAATGCTAAATGTTCATGCTTTGAAAGATTCACATGAAATATTGTGGTGATGTTATGGTGGATGTTTGATCATTACATTATCATATGTTTATTTAGCTTCTTTAGTTTCTGATGTCAAGAAGATCTTGTGATTATAAACTTTCTTCCTTAGACTTTTGTATACCTGATGTTTGTAGCAGTCCCTACACTCCTCTCACTCAAGTTTTCCCTCTGTTCATACTTACTCACAAACTACTGATAGAAGTTAGCCAAGACCTTAATTGGTGGTGCATGCTATCGCTGTTGTCTGAGTTAGAACATTACCATTTGAGTCCTGTTAGCCAAGACCTTAATTGCTGGTGCATGCTAGCCCTATTATCTGAGTTAGAACATTACCATTTGAGTCCTTTTCCATTTGACCCTTTAAAGCACTCTTTCATTCACATATAACTTGATGGGTACTGGGCTTGCCTTCCATGCAATCTGAAGGTGTCTCATAGTGCTAACATTCTTGGCACCATTCCTGGGGACGATTTGAAGACTTTTCCCTGGGATTAAAATGACACATTATTCTAGTTCTAAAGGTGCATTAGAACTCGATATTTCGAAGATTGCAGACTGCACCTAGCGACTCCATTGTTTCATCTCTGGCACCTAAAGGCAGACATATGAGATCGAATCCACAACTACCTTTGGTACCACCTGAGGCTGACCCAGAGACGATAATCAAGAAGGGAAAAGATTCCCAAAAAAGTTTTTCTACTGCTACTACAAGTGATTCTGGTCAGTTGCCTAATTCTTCTCTTGATACTCTAGATGTTTTATCAAGTAAGCTTCCTTTATCTTCTGCTGAAGTATCTAAAAAGATTGATTTTGAAGAGTTTCCTATTGAATACTCTTCCTTTAAGAATAAATTGAAAGAGGAAAACATTGATATATTTTCTTCCCCTGATATTGAGAAGTGTTTCAGTCTTGATAGTTTTGAAGATTTCCCTACTTTAGGTTTTTCTACACCTCTTTCTGTTAAAAATTTTGCTGCCAAAGAAGTAGGAACTTCATCTCCCTCTCAGACCTTACCATCCTCTTCAAAAAACCAGCCTCCTATTGTGAAAACTTAAACCCCCCCTTCATCCATTCCTTCCTCTCCTACTCTACATACAACCAAGTCTCCTTCTCCTTCTTGTTCACCAAGAATCTAAAATAAAATGGAAGTTGTTAACCCCCCTTCTAATAGGATGGATGCCATAGTGGTTGCAAGATATGCTCCTCTACTTTTACCTCAACCACTAAATGCTCTTTCCCCTGGAGATTATTTTAAATACATGCCTAAGTTTACGAGAGAAGAAGATGTAACAGTTGAGGAACATCTTTCTTCTTTCTATAGCTATGCAGATAACCAAAATATTGAAAATGAAGATGTTTGGATGAGGGTTTTCGTCCAAAGCCTATTTGGTGAGGCTAGGAAGTGGTTCAAGGGTCTAGCCCCTAGATCCATTACTGGTATTGAGGCATTGGATGAGGCCTTCTTGAGGCATTGTGGTGACAAAAAGGACTTTTTGTACTACATCACCAAATTTGGATCTTTGAAAAGGAAAGAAGGAGAGTCTGTCTCTGACTTTTCTAAAAGATTTAAAAAAATGTACAAGAAGATCCCTGATGATATCAAACCCACTGAAACCATGGAAAAAATAAATTATGCCAATGCTTTTGATTCCAAATTTTTCCTCCTTTTGAGAGAAATAAGGTCACTTTCTTTGGTTCATATGCAAGATGTTGCTTTAGAGGTAGAATCCAACATAGTGGCATTAGATAAACTCAGGGGAAAATCTGATAGGGATAGGAGAAAAAACAAAGCTGGAGCTTCAACTTCTGATTCCTCTGTTGTCCATTCTCAAGTAGATGAGCTAACCAAATTAGTAAAATCTCTTTCCACTGAAATTGAAAAATTAAAATCAGAAGGGAAACAGACATATAGAAATGCTGAAAACAATGATAATAGAAGTAACTACAGGGGACCAAATAATTCTCCCCAAATCTTTCCTAGGGATCCTAGAAATAGAGAGAGAGATGATCAAAGGGTACAAGTTCCTTTGAAAAATAATTTAGTGGCAGATGAAGAAGAAGAGGAGGTTGAAGTTGATCCTGAGATTCACTGTTTAGGTGATACTTCCCCATCCCCACACTTGACTCAATCCTCTTATGAGAAATATTTAATGGATATTCAAATTAATGAGTTAAGCAAGGGAGAGAAAGAAATGGAAAATCATAGTAGATATAATCTGAGATCTAAGAAGAAGGTAGAAAACATTGATGCCCCTAATCAGCCTGCTCAGAAAGAGGATTCTGTCAAGGCTGTGATAATGAGCAACAAGGAAAAAGACTCTCAAAACCCACAAGTTCTGATCAAAGATCCTCATCCTGAAATCAAAGAGGTCTTGAAGCCTTCCCCTTCATTCAGTTTGGAGAAGGAGATGCAGAAAATAAATATCCCTGTACCTTTTTCGGAATTGATAAAAAATGAGGATTTTAAAA
>JASDQU010099746.1:55077-125439 GCA_032191745.1 Picea mariana
TGATTAGGAGGGGTGGAGGCATTTCCCACCATGTATCCTCCGAAACCTGAAGTCCTGGGAGGACGGTGCTAGTTCACGCTCCCCAGGTCGTGTGATGAGGACTGTCAGTTGCCTGCTAGGGAAGCTTGGTCGAGATAGCGACACTTCCACTTACGGGTTCTATTTGGAGTTAGGTTAGTATAGCTGACGCTCCAAGATAGTCTAGCAGAGGACAGATAGGAATGGAGTTGGAAGTAGGTTAGGGAGGAAGGATGAGTAGCATAGTTGAGAGTATATGGAGATTTGTCTTGTGGCGGGGAGTTCATGAAGAAAATGTATATATGAAAATTCATTATTATGTAACTAAACCACAATTCTTTAAAATGAAATTTTGAACCAAATAATTGTAATTCAAGAAATTCTCACACAATTAATTGATGGTTGTCTTTTATAAAAGACTAGTCTTGCTGACTGGATTGGATGCATACATAAAATACTAAAGGATGGCAGTTTGATTATTAGTACATGTACGAGAATTGTGTGTACTAGCTACACATACATTTCTTGTACACATACACTAGTATGTATGAGTTTCCTTGTTCTTGTACCATAAGATACCTTAACTTCGGGACGAAGTTTCCTGAAGGGTGGGTGTATGTAATGACCCTTTACTTATTAATATGAATAATTTCATAAATAATCCTAAAAATTAGCTAAATTATAATTAATTACTATATAACCTTAATTAATTATATGTTATTAATTAAATATTTTTTTTTACTATGATTAGCTTAAGTATGATTAACTCTTAATTAAGGGTTAATGAATGATTAATTATTAAGTGAGTCATTAATTGATTAAGTATTAAATTAAAGGTTAAAAATGAAATATAATGTTAAATGGGTTACGTATCCCATAAGGGGTAACGTAACCCATACGTAAAAGGGAAATATTTAATAAAGGATAAGACCATTAAATAGAAATAAATGAATGGATAAGGCATTAATTAAGGGATAAGGTGTTTGGTGGAGGAGTGAATGTGCGAGGGTGGTGAAGGAGGCATAAGGGAAGGAGAAGGATTATGGAGAGGGATTATTCATTCTTAGGCATTCATTCGAGAAGGGGAGAAGGATTTTGGGGAGAACTCTGAGTCTTGGACCAGGGAGAGATTTGTGTTTGGGATTTACACATTGGACCGGGGTTGCTAGAGGTTTTGGGCTCGGAGGGCCAGGATATCCATAGATATCCTGGAGCTAGGTTGTTTTCCTAGTTGGCAGGGTGGACAAGAGGTTTTGGGCAATTATTTTCTATGTTTGCAGGACTGGACTATGTAGCAAGTAGCAGAAGGAAGGCAGCTGGTAGTGGGAATAGCATCAGAATCAGGTACCCTGTTGAATTATGCATTTATTTATTCTGCTATGAATTTATTTGATGAATCTAAATTGTTTAAATTGCTCGTGAAGATCGAAATGTTAGATATATGTTAATGGGCATTGCATTGAACCGTTTCTGAGAAGGGCTTCCTAGGACAAAATGTAGAAAGTCAATTTCTCCGCTCCCTAGCTCAATATTCTATGTTTGTTTATAGCTTTGGAAAGTTATCTTTCACACCTATTCCAAATCCCTACAACTAATCTAATGTAGTTTTGCTACTAGAAAATATAAAAATGTCTAATCAATTTTTATAAGCGTTTTATTTTTAAGGCTATTTTTACTTAAGAGGAAAATGGCATGCACTAAATGATGTTTTGACTGACTCTCAACAATGCAAAGAAATGAGAATGAAAATATTTCACTTCGATGAAAGCTATATTACGAGAAGGAGAAAATGTTTATCATTCCCATATACACAATGTCCCAAAATTTTATTAAACTCATAAATATCAAGATTCTCAAGAAATGAGCAAAAGAGAATGTACACCAATACACGATTCTTGGCCCCCCCGACCATGAGGGGGGGAAATTTTCAGAATTCAAGACCAAAAAATGCCAAAAATCATGCAATTTCGCTACTTCAAATGCAAACATGTCCCCAATCTAATGCAAAGAAAGAAAGTAAAACTTGTAAAATGATGAAGAAGGGTTTTCAATCCCTGAAATCCAATAAACAAGTCGTATCCCCAGTATGGTCGCCAATTTTGTTATTGGATAAATCGGTGAATGTGGACATAAACTGATCTCCCTAGATACACCTGGATCTAGAACAAAACAAGACAGGACGTGACACTTTCCCTAAGCTTTAATCATTGAATTTACTATCAAACAAGAGATGAATGACATACCTTTGAATATCTCTTCCTTATGTCTTTGTTGTCCCTGCTCCACTCCGATGCTCTTGTGATATTAGATTTGCAATGAAACACAAACCAACCAAAGTGAAAGAAACAATAGTATATTCAATGAAAACTTGCACATGTGATCAAGGAGTCATGTAATAAAATGAGAATGATTTTATGGGAAAGAAACATGACACTATATTATATTAAGTAAAAGTGGAAGATACAACCAAACAACCTTGATGTTGCAAGGTTCCCTTTCGGTGGGCCTTTTCTCCAACAAACACACTTGCTCCAAACTTACATGATGAAAATACACAATAACTTGATGGACCAATGAAGACCTCAAGCATCAATTGAAATAGAATCCCTCACACAATTATCAACCTATTCCTTCATTAATTCTTTTCTTTCTTTCTTTCTTAACCTTTTCCACAAGAAATCCATCATTATATAGGAGAAAGAGAGATGGTTAAAGAGATTAGGATGATCCCACCAAATCAGAGAAGCGAGTAGGATCCCAACCATACGGATGCCACCTCATATTCTATAATATCCCTTCTAGAAATTTCGTGAACTTCGACCTTTTATTAGTCTTTCAACGCCGTCGCACCATGGCTATAGTGAAGCCTACGAAAACATCGCAAACCAGTTTCATGATAGCCTGCAACGATCAGACATTTCCGCACCGTACCTTATGGATGGCTTGTGGCAGCCTTCCAAAAACAAGTTTTGTAGAAGAGGGAGCTAGTTACTTTTCTCATGAAGAAAGGTTCTTTTGGAAGCCTGAACACATGTTGTAGAAACATCACCAGAGTGACTAAAATAATGTGTAACAACATTTTCCCCAACAATAGTATATTCAATGAAAACTTACATTTTCGAGCTTGTGGTTTTGATAAACCATGATATTGACCCTTTTGATGTTGTTATTAAGGGATAATGTAATGTAATGCCATCTTCATTTTTTAAACTTAGGACAACTTATTCTTCAATAACTCACTATCTTGTAAAAAGGGTTTATCCCACATGCATGATGGGAATTGATTCTCTTTCACTCTCTCATATATAATTGAGGTGAAGGAGACCATTTTATAATGCAATAGAGTGTGATGTAACGTTTTTTGCAATTGAGTGTAGATGACATCTCTTTCTCTTTAGAGATAGGCCTAGCTAGTTTGTGTTCTATAGTAGTTGTTATCCACAATTTTGGTCATCATGATGATGGAAAATCAAGCTCTTCACTAAGAACACTTTCCTGAGAAAAGTTACATTTGTCTGCTTCCAGAAATCATGCTTTTAAGGGATGTTCGCAGGCTACCTATATATCTGCCTGCGAGAATGCCTGATTCTCGCAGGCTGCATTAAACTGGGGTGCAAACAGTTCGCACTGTAACTAACTGCCAGGGTGCGAACATGCTCCAAAGGAAGGAAAAAGATGAAAATCTCAAATCTTCTAGAAGGGAATCTTCTAGAAACATGAGTTGGCTTCGAATGGTTGTTCACGTGCTGGCATTCCAGATATCTTGGGATCAGTCCTATCCAAGTAACTAATCTATCTTCTCCTATATATTAAGGGGAATGCTTATGGAAAAGGTTAGAAGCAAGCTAGCAAGAGATTGATTGGAGAATTATTGAAAGCCTGTATGAAGGACTGATGCTACAGCAGCTAGAGACAAGCAGCAAGGTCATCAAAAGTGGTTGATTTTCTTCATGCATGAGCAAGTGTGTGTGTCAAAACTAGGAGCCATCGAAAGGAGACCTACAACATCAAGGCTCAGGTTGTAAGTTTCACTTTCAATTAATTCAATACAGTAATATGTCCCTTTCCCATAAAGATGATGTCACTTTATTACATAACTCCTTGATCATATGTATAGACTAGCTATTGAATATATTAATCTGCCTTTACTTCGATTGGTTTGTACTGTTGTGATCTGGACGGCACAAGAGCGTTGAAGAAAAGCTTGGAACAACAGAGACTTAAGGAAAGCGTTCACAAGGTAAGCTCATAATCCTTATCTCTTAGTTTATTCAATAGGCTAGATCTAGGGAAAGTGTATTATTCTGTCTTGTTTTGTTCTAGATCCAGGTGGATCTAGGGAGATCGGTTTGTGTCCGCACTTACGGATTAATCCTGAAACAAAATTGGCGACTCCACTGGGGATCAGTCCTTTGTCTTTATGGTTTTTTGAATTTTCTGTGGCCATTTTCTCTATTTCCATTATTCTCCTGTTTTGTCAGTCTCTGAGTCCTCAGGACATCCTGAGAGACCTTCTGGGTCTATAAGCCAGTTTGAATTTTTCTTGCATTTTCAAAATTTCTATTATCTTCAGGAGTTCTCGCACTGTGTCCATTGAAAGCCTGCGAGAACTAGTCAAGTTCGTACCCTGCATATAGGGTCCAATACGAACACCCCACACCTTGCCTTAAGTTGGCCTACGAGAATCCTAACTTCTCGCACTGTGTAACACTGCTTGCCTGCGAGCAAGATTTTTGAAAATTTTGAAATTAAGTTTTGACTTTTTCAATTGCTCAGAACAGTTGAATTATGTCTTTTTGGCTTATTGGATCATTGATTTGGACATCTCTTGCTATAGTTTGCTTGCTTGAACAGATTTAGGGTTTCTAGGTCTTTCTTGCCCTTGGTGGCTTGACTTTCTTTTCTTGGCTCTGTTTGGCATTTTCTTTCTCTCTGACTTCTGGAGTTGGATGTGTCTGATTGGCTAAGAACCAGTGATTGGTAGAGAGTTAAGTGCTTGGTATTTTCTCATTTGCTTGTTGGTTCAAAAGGACCTTTTCATTTGCAGTGAGAAGATTTTTGGTTTGTTTTGTTTTTGTTCTTGCCTTCGTTGAAAGAATTGATTGGGTTGTTATTGTTGATTCTTTATGGTTTGATTTTTCTTTTCTCATTGATCAGAGTTCTTCTTGGAAAGTGAACAACCAAGTTTTCTTTCAAGATTTTGTTTTTGTCTTTTTGAAAACATTGGAAAATCAAATTTTAGAGTTTGTTGAAGTATTTGGAAAAGATATATAGAAATTGTTCATTGATACATGATTGTTTGCATTGACATTGGAAAGGAAAATTTTGCATATAATTTGTGGTTGATTTGGAAAACTTCTCTCTCTCCCATATATAGGTTTCATCGAATCGAAAGTGTAATTTTTCATTTTCATTCTTGCATTATTTGGGTCAGAGTCATTCATACATGAGTTTCACTTCCGTTACCTTTGAGTAAACAACAACCATTAAAAACATTGCGTAATCTTAAAATGTATCTAGTAACTCTTTTCTAGGGCTCTTTTACACCAACATTTAGCTAGGCTAGTGCTTTGGAGTAGGAAGAGAGATACACTCTCCAAAAGCTCAAAAAAACACAATAGCATCTTGAGTTAGGGAGTGTTAAATTCCATTGGCAGCATATTTTCCTGGGACGCCCTTCTAACACAAGGGTCAAGCAATAGGTCGCATTGGTGTTGGCAGAGTTACTAACCCTGCTTTGTTGACATCGGTGTAGAGATTGCACGTATTACGGGGATCACTCTGAGGTATACCCACAATTATGAGTGGAAGCCTTTGAGTTGGTTTTGGGCTAGATACCCTGCCCTTGCGTGTGGATCGAACTGACGACTGTTCCCCTAGGCTGTACTGTTGTTTGTGGTAACCTTAGTGGCATGTCTCTCTAGGTTCTTACCCAAGGTGATTGTGGAGGGGAAAGTCTTCACAGTACCTAGAATTGACGTTGATCAAACTCACTCGGGCTCCTTGGAAGGTATACCCACGATTATGTGTGGGAGCTTGCACCAGGGCGTAAGTCTGTTAAGCATGTTGTCAACGTAACTTTTCCACCTTAGCCCCGCCCCTTCTCGTCTCATTGTTGCAACGTTGGATTTCATCACCAACTAGTGGCTTCGAAATTAGAAGGTATTGTTTGCTTGGTGATTGTTTCCTAGTTTTTGTTTACTAGTGTGTTTTGTTGCTTTCTCGAAGTTGACCTTAGGAATTTCTTCGCAGAGTTTGTCGCTTGTTTACAATTGCTCCCCCATGACGTTCACATAGAATGCAAGGTTTATCTCCGGAACATCCGGAAGTTTCTCAACCCTTGCCTACTAGTACACTTGAGGGCTCTCCTCACCAGATTGAAGTCCCAGCTATTACCTTTGCCGGGGAGACAAGTGACATCCCAGTTGTTACACCACCACACGATAACACAAGTGAAGTCCAAGACTTTTCTACTCCACCTCCACGGGTAGAATGCACTGATTCTATAGAGGATTTTCAAATTACCAATACTATAGAGGACTATCACAGTTGTCGTGGTGAATGAACTGTTGTGCGATCAACTCCTTCTAAAGAAGCAGTTGTTACATCTTCTGAGTCAACCGTTGGGCCTTCTCACGGTGTAGTAGGCCGAGATCCTTTTTGGTCAGGTGATTTCCGACGAGTCCTTTTTGGTACTGAGGCACCTCCCGTCTATGAAGTCAACCCTCATGTGTCTCCTGAGGCAGCAACTACACCAGAGACTACTACTTATCATTTTGTTCTCCCTCCCAAGATGGCCCATCTTGCAAATACTACGAGTGTCCAAACCGAGGTTCCTGTGGCTACTCTTGCTCCTATCAATACCCAGCGAATGCCTGAGGTTAACCCAAATTTACCTCCTGGTTACCATGCGTTGAATGCTTTGTTGAATCCAACACCTCTGCAAACCCCAACCAGTTTTCTAGGTGGTCCTCCTTTCCCTGGGCATGATTTTCCTCATTTTATCCCGACACTCCCTCCTCAATTTTTTGGTAATCCTAATCCTAGTGGCACTATCCCGACTGTGGCACCAAATGTACAGATTCCTGTTGGTGGACAAGGTGGTATGGTTCCTTTTTCTTTTCCGGGACACAACACAGTTACTACACAACCTATGGTTGGCACTCAACTTCCGGGTGGAACACAACCTACTGTAGAGGGACCAACCTCACCTTTTGGACAAAATATACCTCCTGAATTGGCCCAGTATTGGAACCAGCTTCTACAAAACTTTCCTCAAAATGCTGGGGGGCAGCAAACTATCCCTACTGTAGGCCAACCGTATCCAGGTATAACCAATCCTATTTGGGGTTTGGGTCAAACTACTCAACCTCAGGTCCCTACTCAAACTCAAGTTTACAATCCTTGGGGTTACTACCCTATCCGCCCACCACTGAATCATCCAGAGCCTTCCCTTTACGGACAGTCTGCTTACACTCCTACTGGTTTTCCGATGGGGCTTCCACCCCAAAGCCATTAGTACCCACAAGTCAACCGACAGTTTCCTTTTCTCGCTACTTTGGATTTGCCAGATTTGTCTAGGATTCTCAATGATCCCATATGTCACTCTCCCCAATGGCATGTTATTCCTGCTAAGCTTCCATCGGATATTCTGAAATTCGATGGCAAGGTGGGAGAGGACCCAAATAATCATGTCATGACCTTTCATTTATGGTGTTCGTCCAACTCGTTGATGGATGACTCCATCCGCCTACGTATTTTTCAGAGAACTCTTACTGGTTCCGCTGCGAAGTGGTACATTGAATTGCCAGGAGGTTTCTTATTTGATTTTAACACCCTGGCTATGGCTTTTCTTACACATTACCAGTTACCGATCCGTTATGATACTGGGACTGAGATTTTAACTTCTTTTAAACAATCTAAAGGCACTCATATCTTGGATCATATACATGAGTGGAGATGGAGACGACGTCTCATCAAACTTGAGCTCCCTGATCAATTACTGGCAGAATGGTTCACGAATTCCTTTGTGAACGAGATTGGTAAAGAAATCGCCATGGGTGGCAATGTTATGGAGGAGCAGGCTATAAGTCATGCCCAATATCTGGATCTCGTTTATTCGCAAACGGGAACATTGTACGATTTGATACTTGACCTACCCCGTCCTAGTACTTCCAGCACTTCAACTACTCCAGCTACCTCGCATGCAGCTGATGGTCTGATTGGCTCTACTCATACCCACTCACATGCTGTTTTGAATACAACCCCTAAATCTACATCTTCTAATGTTCAAAATGCTCCGTTTCCTACCGCTCCCGCCGATAAAACCTCTGAGGTGAACGCTGTTCAATCTACCCCGACCGGTAAAGGTAAATCTAAAAAGGGGAGACGCAAGAATAAGGGGGGAAAGAATAATAATCCGAACGAACAAACTACAAATGCTCTTGTTGAAGAGAGGGATAAGCGAAAACCGCGGTACCCTTGCCTTATCTGCGATGACGATCACTATACAAAGGATTGTCCTAGACGTGCCGAAGTTTCTAAGTTCCTTCAAGGAACGCCAAAACCACCAACACCGACTGTCTTGTCTCAACCCTTCCCGTCTCAGCAACAGGCCTCGTTGGTCATCCACAACCAACCATCGACTTCTACGACATCATATGTTTTGATGTGCTCCAGTGATTCTAAGAAGAACGACGTTGCAATCGCAACTAGAGCTAAAGACTATACTCCTTCTAAGAAGAAGGTTGACGACTTACCTCTTGATCTGGTACAGCCCTCTCCACCGAATCCACCTACGAACAATCCTCTTCATCTCAAACGACTGAGTCTTGATATAGTCCTACGACCCCCTAAGGGTGTTGTTCGCAAGCCGGCTTTCAATCCTCATGCGTGTACGGCCCATAACTACAGTATTGTGGAAGACCTGGCCCAAGCACCTTCATTGATGTCTACCCTTGAAGTCCTTCAGTCTTGTTCTGCACAACGAAGGGCTCTGTTGAAAGCTATAGGTGGAATTGATCCTATAGATTCTAATTTGATAGTCTTTGACTTGGACGAACATGTTCCAAATTTACCCACTCAACTTTCTTTTCATATACAAGTTATTGTTGCCAACAAGAACATTTGTCGCATAGTTGTTGATGAGGGGGCCTCTACGTGCGTAATGTCTCTTACTTGTTGGAAAGCCATTGGCTCTCCTCCTTTAACGGAATCAAAAAATACTTTGAAAGCCTTTAATGGCTCTGGTTTTAAGCCTTACGGCGTTCTTTCCTCATTGCCTGTCACTCTAGAAGGTAAGCCCGTCCAAGTTGAAGTGGAAGTTTTCGATTCTCCCTTAGATTACAATCTTCTTCTTGGTTGTAGCTGGGTAGATTCCATGCACGCTGTTGTGTCAACACTTTTCCGTGTCCTACGATTTCCTCACCAGGGAAAAGTTGTTACAGTTGATCAACTTGCCTTCTTTAATTCTGATACTTGCACTGGAAATGTGTCATTTATAGCTAAAACCCCACCGGGTTACGAGAATGTTGGAGTCGGTCTCTTAAAAGACTCTTCATTAATGGGTACTTTTCCCATACCACCACCACCCGATATTCTACGCCCGTCAGTTGCTTCAATTAATATGATCTCCGCCGTTCCTCATGAAATTCTGGTGTCTTTTGACCCTTGGATAGTCCCTGATCCAGGAGATCATTCTCGTTTCGGTGACGTCATGCCATTAAGTCCGGTCGAGTCTGCTTATCATGCGATTCAATCGGCAACACCTTCTGCTCCCTCTCTTGAGGAGTTGTCTCCTGATCCTTTTCGTGTAGTCTTTCCCACTGACGAGATGATTATGTCTGTCATGGCTGACACACCGTGGGATGATGGACATCATCGTTCCATACTGTTTCTGGAACAACACACTCTGGAGAACTACCAGCAGATTTCGACTCCGTCGACTTTTGTTGTCATATCGACCGTTCCCGGGTCTACACGTGATGTGTTTGCGGAAGGGAACCTCAACAATATTTCTCCCATGATTCCCATTGATATTTCAGTTAAACCTAGGATAGTTGAAAATGTTCACATTGGAGCTTCGTGTTCTCCAGAGGAAATTATTACCTACACTGCTTTGTTCAAAGAATTTCGTGATATCTTTGCCTAGAGTTACGAAGAGATGCCAGGTATCGAACCGTCTATTGTCGTGCATGAGATTAAGACTTACCCTAGAACTAAACCAGTTTGGCAGCGCCTCCATCCTGTCCATCCACGTAAAGCGACAGTCATTAAACTCAAAGTTGAAAAACTTCTCAAAGCCGGTTTTATTTATCCCGTGGCTCTGACAGAATGGGTTTCCAACCCTGTACCGATTTATAAGAAAGGTGGTAGTATACGTGTTTGTGTCGATTATCGGGATATTAACAAAGCCTGTCCGAAGGACAAATTTCTGACCCCTTTCGTCGACCAGATCGTCGATGACTGTGCCGGTAGTGAAATCTTTTCCCTCATGGATGGATTTTTTGGCTATAATCAGATTAACATTGCTTCTGAGGACCAACATAAAACGACTTTTATTTGTCCTTGGGGTACTTTCGCCTACAGAAAACTTCCCTTCGGTCTTAAGAACACAGGTGCAACGTTTCAACGTGCTATGTCTTATGTGTTTCACGATATAAAGCATATTGTTCAACCTTATTTGGATGACTTGCCAGCTCATTCTTTACACCGAGTCGATCACCCTAATCATCTCCGAGCAATTTTTGTTCGTTTTCGGTTCTATCGCATTCGTATAAACCCTCATAAATGTGTATTTTGCGTAGAGTCCGACCGTCTTCTCGGTTTCATTGTTTCACGTCAGGGGATCTGGGTAGATCCTATTAAGGTTGAGGCGATTCTCAATCTTCCCCCTCCTTCTTCACTATGCTAGTTACAAAGTTTGCAGGGGAAAGAAAACTTTCTTCGTCATTTCATCCTGAATTACGCCGAGATTACTCGTGGTTTCACACGTTTGTTAAAGAAAGGTTCAGAGTTTGTTTGGGATAAAGTTGCCAACAATGCTTTCGAAGCTTTAAAGTTGTCCCTCACAAAAGCTCCCCTTCTTTTCCCTCTTGATTATAGTTGAGATTACTTTCTTTATCTGGCTACTTCCGAGTACACTATCGGCATGGTCCTTGTTCAAAAAGTTGATAACCATGATGAACATGTTATCTATTACTTGAGTAGAAGTCTATCATCAACGGAAGTCAAGTATCAACATGTTGAGAAGCTGGCTTTGGCTGCTGTTCAAGCAGTTCAGCGTTTTCGTCATTATATTCTCTCCAGGAAAACTACAGTGATTTTACATTTTAACCCCATGCAACATATATTGACACGTCAATTGCTAGGGGGCAAGTAATCCAAGTGGATAGTCATTCTCCAGGAGTTCGATTTGGAATTCGATCACGCCACGTCGAAGAAATCCTTAGTTTTTGCTGAGTTAATTTGCGATTTTCCCCACTCTGCCACGGAAAATGTAGCAGTCGATTCATTACCTGATGAATCACTTTTCCTTATCAGTACTGACAATATATGGTATGGAGATATCATTATATATCTCCAGACTCAGACTTTTTGGCCTACTTTGTCTAGAAATGAACGACGTCGCATTCGTTATCAAGAACATCAATATATTATCCTCGGCGATACTCTTTACCGTCGAGGCATTGACTCTGTCTTTCGGCGTTGTTTGAATTTTGACAAGGCTGAGAAAGCCTTGAATGATTTCCATTCAGGAGCATGTGGTGGTCATATGTCTAGGTATGCTACTGCCCAGAAGATCTTACGTGCAAGATACTTTTGGATTTCTTTGTTCAATGACTGCATTACTGTTGTTCAGAAGTGTCATGCCTGCCAGACCTATCAACAGAAGATTCGGTCGCATCCTGCTCCCGTTCATCTTGTAGTCTCAGTAGGTCCTTTTCCTAAATGGGGGATTGATTTTATGACATGTCACCCTCACTCGGTCGGGGGGCATGGTTACATTATTGTAGCTGTTGATTATTTTACAAAATGGGCCGAGGCAATGCCGACATTCGATAATACTGGGAAGACTGCAGCGTTATTTTTTTTCAACCATGTCATCACTCGTTTTGGTGTCCCTCAGGCTATCGTTACCGATCACGGTAGTCATTTTAGGAATTATATGATGTCAGAACTTACAGAGAAGTTGGACCTTCGTCATGATAGCTCAACACCCTATTATCCACAGGCTAATGGCCAGGTCAAAGAAATCAATAAGGTTCTTATAACTATGATTCGATGGATAATAGGAATACATAAAGCCAGCTGGCACACGATGTTGTTTTCGACATTGTGGGCATATCGGACATCTATTAAATCAGCTACGGGATTTACGCCTTTTCGACTAGTCTATGGTATGGAAGCCATTCTTCCAATAGAATGTGAGATACCGTCTCTGAAGCTAGCTATAGAGCTCTTACCTAATACTTTTGCCGAAGAGGAATGTCTATTGTATTTAATGTGATTAGACGAGACTTTTCGTGACGCTACTTTTGTAATAGAAGCCCAGAAGAAACATGTTAAGGCATAGTATGACAAGCATGTCAAACCTCATGTCTTCTCTGAAGGAGATCTTGTTCTTCTATATGAACAAGATAAAGATGTCTTAGGAGCTGGGAAATTTGAACCTATGTGGCGTGGTCCTTACATTGTTAGCAAAGTTTTGGCAAAAGGACCGTATGAGCTAGTTGATTATGATGGTGTACCTTTGAGTGAACCCAGGAATGGGTTGTACTTAAAGAAGTACTATGCATAAGTTATTTGTGCATGAGTATTTGTATTTTATGTATCATACTACATGTGTGTGTTACTTTAGTTTTCTTTTGACGTTATCTGGTCTCTGCCCTTACGTGACGTTGTGTTTGATTGCCAGATGTCGGAGTATTCGCTACCTTATATTGGCTTCGCTGATGGAGCTAGTCGTAGTACTTGGAACCTAGCTTCTGCTGCATGGGCAATCTATGCCCCGACAAACGAACTCATATCTCTACGAGGTATATGTCTTGGCCGAGAAACCAACAATATCGCAGAGTATAGCGCCGTTGTTGAACTATTGGTTGATGCTATCTCTCTTGGAATTCATCATTTGGTTGTGCGACTTGACTCGCAGCTTGTAGTACTACAACTCAGTAATGTATATTCTATTCGAAGTCCTACATTATTAAGGGTATATTTGCGGATTCACCTCTTGGAACAATATTTTGATCACATTGAATATCAGCATATTCCTAGACGTCTTAATACATTAACAGATGCTTTAGCTAATTATGTATTGGACAAGCATTTGAACAATTTATAAATCAAACACATTAAAATGTACACAATGTAAAGTAAGCCGGTAGAAGCCGCGTATATATATAACGATCAAAGTTTGTTTTTACAAAATGTTTGTTCAAAGACAAAAATATCAAAAAGTGAAGCTCATGGCTTCTACATAAGAACGTCACGGATGACGCTCATGATAGCACACTAATGTCCTAGCAACTCTGTGGAGCAGTCAACCCATAGAGGCAGAAACCCCCACAGTGTGACGCTGATCGCGTCGGGGAATCTCTTCCAGAGTCATGTCTGGAACGTCTGCCATCAGACCCTCTAAGTTCTGCTCCACCGTCAGATAATCCTCGGCGTACTGTGGAACTGCTACTGCTGCCTCTCCTCGTCCCTGGACGGGAGAACTGCCAGCAGGTCTATATGCTCCAACGTCTGTGTTATCAAAAAAAATTTGGTGTTAGTCTTCATATAAATCTATAAAACAAAAACATTTAAATATATTAAAAATACAAAAACATTTAAAAGATAAAAATTGGTGTACTTCTTACCGAGGTCTCCCCACTGTGCATCCTCAGGTAGTGAAAGGTCAGGATCACCGCGAAAATCCAAGCCAACATATGCATAATCTTCTACCATCAGCACCTGGCCTTGAAGCTAGTCGAAGAAGAGATCGTCATACATGACGATCGGTCCTGCCACATGTCGGGCCATGAGTTGGCACCATCGTAACATCCGTGGATCCCTGGGACCCGGAAAGTGCCACTCTTCCTAAAGTCTAAACACAGGGACCCTCTCATAGAAGAAGGAAACCAACAATGATCCATAACCAAACTGTTTTAGATCTCCATGCCTGCACTTAGTCAATTGTTTTTTGAGACTGCGTAAAACTACATCAGCCCAGTTGAAAACCCGGGGCCTAGTACACTCGATGGCATACTGAAAATAGCTCTGCAAAGCCATATGTGGAGCAGCACTTCCTGCCATCCAAGCAATAGTGAAGAGAATGGTATGGAGAGTTATGTCAGTCACTCCCCAAATTGCCACTTTCCCTTTTTGTCGTTCAGCCTCAAGTACGCAATACTGGGCGCAGTACTCACTCATTTTTAAGCCACCCCTTCTGCTACCAGTCAAACTGACATAGGACCCTCGCCTGGATAACCCATTCAAGAAATAGATGTCCTCGATGTCAATCATCAATGTGTGAGCTCCGACATTAAACACTTATTGATCCGGATCCCACATCCGGACTAAGTATTCCAGCAATCGAACTTGGGCTCTCATGCCCGGGATGCAGAAATATTTCAGGAGACCGCAATTTCTTAAGGCAGCAATGGTTGGAGGGTGATTTTCAGCATTTGTATTATCTTCCTCGTGTTCCCTTTCTCTCCATTCGAGCACCATGATGATGGCTATAAACCTGCATGGGAAACATATGAAGATGGTTAATAATCTTAAACATGGGAAAAATTCATTCTTTTAGCTAAACATTGCATAAAATTTTAAACTTTGCGCTGTTCGCAGGTGGCCTATGGCATGCAGTGCGAACTTCTCGTAGGCTACCTTAGGCCCGCCTGTGAGAATGAGGCATTCTCGTAGGCCCTGTATGGGTATCCTGAGAGAATTCCTCTCCACGCATAGGGTTTGAAAAATGGACTTAAAACTTGACTTTTAACCAATGGAATCACAAATTTGAACCATGAAAAGCTAGAGAATGGAGAACTTACCAATATGATCCAGACGTCTTGTGGAACGATCGCCCGAAGCTCCCGAAAATCAATGCTGAAGGTAGAAGGTAAAATGGAGGTTTTTTGAACTCAAATGGTAAAAGGGTAAATGATATGGTAAAATGTGTTATGAATTCATTTTTATTACTTTTTTACTATGTCAAAAATAGGGTCTTTTATATTTATTCATTATTTAACCCTAATTACTAATATAAAGATGAGTAAAATGACTTGCAGGTAACAAATACGGATGATTTGGACAGAACTTTTACAGTGTGGTGTGATTTTGTTTGTTTTCTATGGTTTTGACTTAAAACCTCGAGCGCCTTTTGTCCGTTCTTGCACTTGTGAAAAACATAAAAACGTGACCGAGCGTTGTTTTATCTCTTTTTTGGGCTCACTGTGGTTACACGAAAAAGGAACCCCCCTAGAGTTATCTTTAAGCTCTTTTCAAACTCTCTAAACAGGAAAAGATTGTCGAGCGACCTTGCTATTTTCACGCTCATTAAAGTATTTGAAGTTACGTGTCCTTCGAGCGATAGTTTAACCCTTTTTCGGTCTCGTTGGACTATTGTACGAAAAAGGAAATGAGAGAGTTCTCTTTTAAGTGTTTTTCCAAACTCTATAATCTTGAAAAACCTTTGAGTTTACTATCTCTAGACTTGTTAAACAAACATTGACAGACCCGTAATGGGACCGAACCACTCCTTCCTAGGGTTCGTTAAAAGTACTCCGAGGGACTCGTTCGAAGGATGAGCTTATATCAACAAGAATATGTGATCCTCTTCAAGCTTGCGTAAAAATAAAGAGGTACTTGCCAGAAATGGTGGGGGGAAATTTGGGAAAGGGATATGTTTCATCTTTTTGTTAATTGGCAGTAAGTGTTGCTCTTGAACATGACACCCCTTATTCATCATCTGAAGCCGGTTTGGGAAATCCATTTGTCTCTCATTTGATTTGATAACAAGGTCACTTCTTGTGTGGTCTTTGAGTCAATGCTACCAAATCATTGGTCATGTCATTCATATGTTCAAGATAAGTCCACCTATATTGAGTCGTCCATCTGCAGTTATCCATTCTCTTCGTGTTGGCCTTCCCTGTGTCCAAAGTCCAATTTCTACATGCTCTATTTCACTTTCAAACTCTGTTACTCATTTCGTGTCATTGATGGGGGATACATCAAGGCCCTCCTGTGACAAGTTTTGTTCCATCGACTTCAGCACATTATCCAGAATCAAGACTTAGAAATCATTCAGTACCTTGGGGCTTGCATGCCTCAATGGCAAGTTTCCTCGCTTTCGACAGTGGGTTTACATCATTGACCCCTGATCAAAAGATTATGTCGATTGTTCGACATCAACTCATTTATTCACAGTTGATGGATTGTACTTTAGTACCTTGGGAGTCATTGACATTAATGGTGATTTCCCTCGCACTTGTTAACGGTTACATCAATGACCAGTAATCAAGTGGTTTCTACCATGTTCGACTTCGACACATGTAATCACATGGTTAGATTCGTACTTTGGGCGATGAGATTGAAGACCCTGGATATTGTCTTAAGTGATCCAGGTTGCGATGGAGTATGTATAATTTGCGACACATAGATCCACTGTGTATGTTTCGTGGCTATGTCGTCTTGACTGAAAATTTTTCGCATAGATCCACAGTGTATTCAGGTTGCTATGATATATTATGACTACATGGATCCATAGTGTATGATTGGTGGCCATGACCTTTGTTTATGATTTCATCGATCTATGATATGAGTATGGGAATGCCTACCTCAGAAGGGATACATATGATATTCTGTCGATGCTTGGATGTTTGCAGGTTTCCAATTAGATGCGCTCTTGGTTCTCGACACACACATGCAGCTTACAAAGTCTATCGACTGTCACTGATTCCACTCTCAGACTTTGGGGGGCATTCTGTTATCCACAATTTTGGTCATCATGATGATGTTATGATAATGGAAAATCAAGCTCTTCACTAAGAACACTTTCCTGAGAAAAGTTACATTTGTTTGCTTCCAGAAATCATGCTTTTAAGGGATGTTCGCAGGCTACCTATATATCTGCTTGCAATAATGCCTGATTCTCGCAGGCTGCATTAAACTGGGGTGTGAACAGTTCACACTGTAACTAACTGACAGGGTGCGAACATGCTCCAAAGGAAGGAAAAAGATGAAAATCTCGAATCTTCTAGAAACATGAGTTGGCTTCGAATGGTTGTTCACGTGCTGGCATTCCAGATATCTTGGGATCATTCCTATCCAAGTAACTAATCTATCTTCTCCTATATATTAAGGGGAATGCTTATGGAAAAGGTTAGAAGAAAGCTAACAAGAGATTGATTGGAGAATTATTGAAAGCCTGTATGAAGGACTGATGCTACAGCAGCTAGAGACAAGCAGCAAGGTCATCAAAAGTGGTTGATTTTCTTCATGCATGAGCAAGTGTGTGTGTCAGAACTAGGAGCCATCGAAAGGAGACCTACAACATCAAGGCTCAGGTTGTAAGTTTCACTTTCAATTAATTCAATACAGTAATATGTCCCTTTCCCATAAAGATGATGTCACTTTATTACATAACTCCTTGATCATATGTATAGACTAGCTATTGAATATATTAATCTGCTTGTACTTCGATTGGTTTGTACTGTTGTGATCTAGACGACACAAGAGCGTTGAAGCAAAGCTTGGAACAATAAAGACTTAAGGAAAGCGTTCACAAGGTAAGCCCATAATCCTTATCTCTTAGTTCATTCAATAGGCTAGATCTAGGGAAAGTGTATTATTCTATCATGTTTTGTTCTAGATCCAGGTGGATCTAGGGAGATCGGTTTGTGTCTGCACTTACGGATTAATCCTGAAACAGTAGTCTATAATTTTATCCATTAATAGAAGTTGGGTTTCACATGTTTTCTTCACTATAGTTTTGTTTGTATCTCATTTCATTCTCAATATAATACAAATTAATATTAAAATGATAAAAATGTAAATGAGAGAGACAATAAAATATATTCTATATGGAAATAAATAATAAATAAATAAAATAAAATAAAATGAAATATCTAATGAATATTAGAGATAAAAAATAAAAATAAATTAGAAGTTTTGCATGTGAAAGATGGTATATATGGAAATGGTTATAAATAAGGAGAAAATTATGATAAAGGGATTCTTTTGTTGGGTATATAGTTTTTGTAAGCGATACTATTTGGTGAGAGTAACCTTTTCTATGGAAAAATATTGATCAAATTTGATGAGAGTAATCTCACTATGAAAAAATATTGATCGTGCTTTATTTAGTGGTGGTTATCCACTTGTAACTTTGCATGAGTCCCAAAGCCATTGTTATTTTATGGGTGGAGGTATAATTCTCACTAATATATGGGATCAATGGACCTACTTTGGGTTACTCTCTCTTGTTTTGATTACATGTAGCTCAAAGGAACTTGAAGGGAAGAAGATTAGCTCGAGGAATTTGGGTGGAAAATTATATTTGTTAACTTAGTGTAGCAAAGAAAATGAGTGGACTTCACCAATTGAGAAAATCATTATAGCTAGCAAGGATTTTTCTCATACAAATCTCTTTTTTTTTGTATGTATCAACATAATGGTATTACAACTAAATTCTTGTCTTAAATAATAAAACATATGTTCTAGTTTTTTTAGTAAACTAAGTGTTGGAGCATGACATTTTGGGTAAGTTTTGGGAGTCGCATAAGAGTGGACCTCACAACAAGTCAGCAAAGGAGAAGCATGCACATAAGACAGTTAGTGCATTTTTAGGAGCCAACAACTAGAAGGAGGAATATAGTTAGGAGTTTTGGGACATTTTGTCCACTTTGTAACAGGATAAGCCCTAATGTATATGCATAAATATGTAATGGGGTTTTGGGGGGTAGTAGTTAGTAGGCAAGAAGTATCTTGTTTTTAGTTGCATTGAATATTAGTCGAGATCTATGTGTGCACTGCAACATACAATGACTTGGGAAGGTTTGGTTTTTAACTGAAAATTATTATATGAGCACAGTGAACACCTATTGTAAGAACTAAAGATGAATAAATAATATAAGAAGCCAACCATTGTGGACATAGACCAGTTTAGGGTGAACCACGTTAAATATTTGTGTGATGATGTATGTTGTGATGTGTTTCTTTTATGTTATGTTTATGGCCCGCATATAATGCATGATTAATGATTAAGGTGAATATGTATATGATGGGTTCACGCACTTGTTGAATTCTTAAGTAGGATGAATTTATCATATGTTATTATGTTTTTATGAGTTCACGCACAAAGTATATGAATGAATGTTAAGTAACAGTAAGAATGAATGCCTCATATTCCCCCATGATCGCAAAATCCTGGTTCATACAGTCCCCATATGTACCTCAGGTGAGCCTTCACTTGCTTGCGGTTGATGCTGAAAGGGTCAATATCTTGGGATTTGTTGGTGAATTAATGTTTAAACACCATTCTTCCCACTATGCTCCAAAAAATGGTTATGTTTTTGGGACCAAGATATGTGAATGAGGGAGATGTGGAAGCCTACTACGGAGGAGATCGAACAATTGTTGAAAATGAATAAGATTGAGTTTGTTGTAGATCAAAATAAGAATCCAAGGATTAGTGTAGAAGAATGGCTATAAAGGCATGTGTTTACAAATTTGAATAAAATTTTCTTTGTTGACTTTCCAAATATTTTAGCAAAGTGGATCCAGTTATTTGTGGAACAAATTGGAAGATATTGAACTTCGGTTCCAAGGAATTGGACCCTTGAATAGATCCGATGGGTTGATGTAGTAAGCAATAACACATTGTGCATTGTTGATTATTGGTTAGATAGTGTGCTGGGAGGTTACATTACTGAATTTTCCATAAATTGTACTCAGTCGTATAGTGATGTTGAGAGGGAATTATTTAAAGGACTGTGTGGAAGATACATGAAGTCATTATCTACGTGGATTAAGATGTTGTTGTTCCAAAAAAGAGTAATGACAATGAAATATGATTGTTAAGCATCTTTGTGCACATAGGGGAACTAGGGGCTGACCAAGGAATGATTTGAGTGTAGAGAGGGATGGAGATACAGAATGTGGAATAGATGGGATGAGGATGTCGAGAGATGAAGAGTGTGCGTCAAATGAAGAAATTGGAGTATTGTGAAGTGGTAATAGATTTAGACCAAATAAGAAGAGGAATGTGGCTGAGAGAGAGGGGTAGCACAGTGATATCAAGGAAAGAGACACTAGTGTAATACTCTATATTGAAGGGAGTCTTCTCACAGAATAAAATATCTAGCAACTCAATCCAATAGAAGAGGATCACACTCATATTGGACTCTACGTCAAACCCACGACCTTGTGTGCATCACCAAGAAATGAGGTAAGATCACAAGTTTTGTCAATTGTAGTTAGTGAAGGAAGTAAATATAGTAGTAGAAGTAATCAGAGTATTAGAAGTAGTACGTCAAGTCATAATAAGTTATCAAGAAATAATATCGTGCATAACATGATGGCAGGGGTAGATCCCACCTTATGGGTGCCTCTATTTAAAGGGGTTGGTTTAGAAGATCCAGAACAACATTTGTTCATTTGTGACACAATATGGATTGTGAAGAGCATCTAGGAAAATGATGTGAAGATTAAACAGTTGGAAATGACCTTCATATATCATGCACTATTATGGTACATGAAATAGCATAATACTACACACGCGGGTTAGACAAGAACATTGGAAGAGGTAAGACAAGCCTTCCTGAAAGAATTCCAGAAGCCTAAGTCTCAGTCGCAGTGCATTACAGAGTTGAAGGCGATCAAGCAAATAGTAAATGAATAAGTATGGGACTATGATAAAAGATTCAAGATACTGAAGGATCAACTAACATTCCAGATTCCAAATGAACAAAAAAGGGAGTGGTTTATTGCAATATTATTGTCGCATATACACTTCCCTTTGACACAACAAAATATTGTGACGCAGTCAAAAGCTTTGGAAATTGATGTGAAATTGGAAGTGTACCCTATAGGATAAAATAATGTAGGGATGGCTCAATTTTAGTCACAACTAGCCACACTGACTATTTAGTTACAAGAAATTATGAAAGGAAAAAAAAGCGCAAGAGAATCTAGTGTATCACATGTAAAATATAGGGTCATCATAAGGATGAATGTCCAAATTTTTAGCAATATTTGAATACGAGAGATATGAATCCATTAGGGCTATGGTGAAAGATTTGTAATATGGTGTTTCACCACCATAATAATTTCCTATTGATGTAGAAGTACCGGATTACTATGAGAAATCTATTTTGTAACTTTTGCAAGTTTGTCGGGAATGAAGGGAAGGATTGTCACACATTTAATTTGATGAGAGAATGCACCGTAAATGCATACAAAGTCCATGGAGAAGAATATGAAGGAGGAAAAGGAGGGTTAATAGGTCATGGAAGAGGAGGATTCGACATAGGTAGAGGACCTATTATATGTTATAATTTTAATCATCCTATACAATTAGTGTGAGACTATCTGAATCCCTATACAACATGCACATATTGCAGAGCACTCGACCATGCGACAAAGGAGTTTCCATAGTTTATCAAAAAATGATGAGAAACGATGAATTTTTATGTACATATGATAGCAAAAGAGGAACATGACGAACAACCTAAGATAGTAGCAGCCACGCATAGAGGGATGAGAGCGGGGGTGAATGCGACAAATCAAGGGAAAAGAATCCACAAGTGGGTAAGGAAAGTAACACAGTCTTTTCCATTGTTTGATCCGAGAAAAGAGAAAGATACCTACTAGAAAGAAATAAAATAATTGGTTGGAGAAGAATGGACTTCGACTGCACCACCCTTGTATGACACACCACCAGTGTATGATATGCCACCAGTCTATGACCATTTAGAAAGGTGATTTGACAAGGTAATCACTTTGAATAGATTTCTTAAAATTTGTTTAGAGCTAATGAAAGAGGATTCTTCTTTGAGTATGATATGCATAATGATTGGCCATTGCTCCCTTTCTCTTTGGTGTTTTCCCACTAATACAACTTATCCATTGGCAGCATGCATGTTGTTTATTTTTTGTTCTATTTTCCTTATGAACTCTAGTTTAGTTTCCTTTATTGTTATTGGTTTAGTTCTTTGTTTATTTCTTATGCTTGATGTTTCTAACTCTTGCATTCACTGTTGTCTTGTCCAACTAGCCCAACTGGACTTGTAAGAGTCCTTATTTTTCTCATTTAGGTGATGAAAGGGATGCAACAGATTGGCGACTCCACCAGGGATAGGTATTAATTTCCTCCTCATTTGGGTTGATTGAGCACTTCCTTTTTTCTTATTTAACTTTCAAGAACCAGAAACGACCAATGCCTTCCTACAAAAAGCCAAATTTGAAGTTGAGCTGAGAGAATTTCATCCAAAATTTTCTTCCCGACCGTGTAACAGAAAGTGCATGGGTTTTTTAACCCACAGACGCGTATTCTGAGCACGTGCGCCAAAATAACTATGTTGCTCAGTGCATTCTATGCACTTGCATCAAAAAAGTTGTTTTTGATTTGCGCATTGGCACCCAATGCGCCTCTGTCTATTCCATGACCCACGCATCTATCCATAAAATCATACATTGTAAGGGTTTTTGTGATCTGTTGAAGGTCCATAGCCTTCTTGAGTTTGATTCTATGTAAATTTTAATATGCACCACACTTAGATCCCCTCTCCACATGAAAGGTTAGTCAAAACATAGGCACTTAGGGGGGTTAAAATCCATATTTATCCTCTTTTTTCTTTCATTTTGCCACATGGATGGTTTTCATTGATTAAAGATAAGTTGGAATCCTTCTATATCACAAATATAACTACTTGCATTGGGACCAAAAATTAAACGTCAATATTTGTGTATGCTCGTCTCTCACACCATAAAGCGATCTTGAGAATCAAAAAAACGATTGAGGGAAAATTTCATCTCCCTTAAAAGAAAAAATATTTAGGAGAGGAAAACAACCCCCTCGAGACTCCTCTTAGTTTCTTTTTCAAACACATCTTAAATTATTAAGGGCCCATACATGCCCACATGCTACAAAGATAGGATAGTTTTGAATTTACTTTCTTAGACTAAATCACTAAGAAAGTTTAAAGGTTTTGTAATGGGCCCATACATGCTCACATGTACACAATATAGGATAGTTGTTGAAGATTTCTTAGATTAAATCACACTAGGGAGTTAAAGGATTGGTAAGGACCCATATGTCCACATGCTAGTTCTCTAGGAACTTTAAAATTTCGCAAGGTTGTACAAATAGCATTTAGTAAATTAGGTAATCAAGACTTGTAAGGACCACACAAAGTTTACATGCAACAAGGTGACACCTAACTTATTAAAAATTTGTCACACTTTCACTTGTTCACACAAAAATTCACTACTCACTGACATAGCTTCATCTAGAAAATCATGGAGGTTGAAGTAAGTTTCCTCCAAAGGGATTCCGAAATGCCCCACCCCTTTTTCTTGACGAGACTATCCACTCTCACTTAATTTCAACGAGATTGGTTCACATCTCCAATATTTCAAACAACCACATCTAAAAAATTTCTAAGAACTCACTAAGTTTTCCTCCACAGGAGGTGACAAAAGAATTTTTTTATCCTAGGTAGGATCTCAGGGATAGGCATCCAAATAACTCCCCATTATCTAGTTCTCACATCTTCAAATAGTAGAAGTTGTCAAATAGGAAACCTTAAAATCCTCCAAGTCAAGTGTTCCTAACACCATAAGGTAGGGAGATACCCATGAAGGGTTGAAGGCCGAGGTTTGGTTGTTCTATGTGTCCCCCCTTGAGGCACCCACCTCTTGGATGGGATCCATTCCGTGACCCATTTCTTAGGCTGAAAATCTAAATTCCTCACTTTGACCGAGGTACCTAGTGACCAAATTTTAGGACATCTACCCAAGTGGAAATTGTGGGCTGCAATTGCACCTTGATCAGATTTTGTGTGGCTATTGGGAAATATCGCCATCTCTTTCAAGATATGCCCCCTCTACCCCTCATTATAACTGATTGTTTCATCCTTCACTAGTTTCTCTTCCGGTGGCTTCAGACCCCATTGTTGAGTGCTATTGGAAGGTCCAGTGCTATTTGAGAGGAAGGATGTTATGTATTTTTAGGACATGAGCATTTGTTTTCTTTGTTCTCCAACACGGAAAAAATATACCTACCCACATATATGCTTCTTTATCAATTAATTTATGTATGATGCTCTTGTGATTACATGTGATTGTGAGATATATTGTGAAGGTCCAAAAATAATAACAAAGACTCTTTTTCATTTATTACTCTCATCACCATTTTCACACATCCACTTTTCTAGTTGGACATCATAGGGGACCCATAGAATCCTTGTCATTCTATATGCTTGCTAAATCTCCCTCCCATTCTAGGGGGAGTTCCTAGTATTGTCAACTCATTGACTCCACCTTCTCACACTCCTGTGAGTGCTACCATCTTGGGATCCTCTTTTCTTGGTTCCACTTTACTTGGGTCCACTTCCCAAGGTCAACCATCCACTCTCTCTCCTTTACATGGAAGAGGGGGGGGGGGAATTCTTCCCAAGATGGAAGTACAACCCCACCTAACCCCCATCATGGGTCAGGTACACAAATCACTCACACCATGATTGGAAATAACCCTCCTCAGGGGTCACGCACCCAAAAAATTCCTACCATGATGGGAATTAATCCTCCCCCAACACCCTAGATTCCATACTTGGCTTCCCTCAACATACTAGATCTGAATAAACTCACCAATGATACTATATTGCATGACCCCACATGGCCTACAATGCCTACCAAACTCCCTTTAGACATCCCCAAGTTTGAAGGAAAAGCGGGAGATGACCCAACCAACTATATCATGACCTTCCACTTATGGCGCTCTTCAATCAACATGATGTACGACTCTGTCCGCTTGATATTATTTCAACTCACACTCACTGGTCCATCAGCCAAGTGGTATGTAGAAGAAAAATTTGGGTCCCATGTTGCTACAGGTGAATCCTCTTGCGGACAAGAAGACTCCCTCTTGGTCTCTAAACTCCTAAGGCCAATATAGAAAAGTCTTAAAATGGACACTGACATCCTTTTAGATCTAATGAAGCTAATATACGAAGGAGAAGAAGAAATATATGTACCTTATTAACGACGTTTGTCCTTGCAAAGTCTAGGCTGAGCTTTGATCCTGAGCTCCTTGATAGGTCCTGTAGAACAAACAAAGATGCAATGGACTTCCTATTCTACTGAGATTAGCTCAAATATAGATCTATCTACTGAAGACAAACTCATGTGGAACAAACATAAGTTTGAAAGAATCATGCCAAGCATTGATATATTAATAAGAAAAATTAAAAGTACTTACAATCCTTTGATGAAGGTGCAACAGATTCTTCCAGTTCTCCTTGTCCAACTCCTTTTCTCAAGTAATCTACACTGATTGCTTTGATGACATCTCACTTATCTGATCATAAGTTTGGTGTAATTCTCAATCTCCACATCTCCTTTCACCATAAGGAGGCCTCCTTATATAACCTTGGAGAGGCCCAACCACTTGAGAGATCTTTGGGATAAGTTGAGGATTATTCTCCTTCAGTTGAGCATCTTCCCTAAGATCATGCCTTGACCTTCTATTTGAATCCAACCACCTTCATAAATTCAAGGGATTCTTCCCTGTTTTAGCTCAAAAAACCAAAAATCCACTCAGAAAAGGTAGTGCTCCCCCAAAAGGGTACACATAGCATTTGAATTCTCCCCCAAAGAGACCTAGGGAGCGCTGGCACTCCCTGATAGTGGGTAAGGGAGCGCTTCCCTCCAAATTCCATTTTTGAGTGGTTTTTCCAATGGCAAAAGGCTTGTACTCCTTGTCAATTGATTTATCTTCTTTAAAACTAGTCTTTGAGGTGTCTTAAGTGTCCTTATGATGTCATTAGAGGCACGATATAGGAAATATGACAGTATGATGTTTGTGACACTTGAGATACTTGTGGTCAAGATGAGATACTTGCAGACAAGATGTGACACTTACAACACTTGTAATGGCGACACTTGTGACACTATTGAAGTGAGTAATTTTGATGTGTAACACATGTGACCTTTGAATCTTTGGCCAAAGAATTTTTGACCTTATTTTAACTACCAATCTATCATGACAATGGTCTTGAACTACTCTGAAAGTTTAAACAAACCTACACTACACACATCGCTAACCACATTCACGAATGGCATCGGCGACATAGTCTATGCAAGGCTAAAGACACCATGCAACAATGCCTCAATTGGTTTCTCAAATCACTCATTTCCCTCCTTGCTAAGGATGTGGCCATCACCTTCCCCCATTCTAAAGAAGAAGCCATTGGCAAGGCTCAACAGTTCGAAATCATTTATTCATAGTCTAAATAATTATATACAGTAATACCTGACGCCCTGAGACCCGTGCCATTTGGCCAGGACAAACCTTGGATGTCTCACTCCACGGATGGATTGATTGGTACCAATACACACCACAATCCACACCTCCAACAACCACCTATGTATGGAACACCTCAATATCCATCGGTATATGGAGGACCTACTTATTATCCTCCTCCCCCTTATCAACAACCATACCTTGCTACCCTTCCTCCACCCATAAGTGGACCACCGCTGCCCCCCACAATACGTCTAGCGGTCCAACCAAGTTCTGGTACCCCCTCTACCTCAACTTACACCCTAAGAACTAGTGAAATCACTACACCTTCCTATATATCCTACAGACCAATACCACCAAATAATATGTATTTTCCATTTCTTGGCCCTCCATAGCCCATGGCACCACCACAAGGACACCCACATGCCGAGGTTAACTTTGTTCAGCCCTCTCCCATTCAACAATATCAAAATTTTGAACAGATAAATATGGAAAATACGACCCATCAGTTGAGCAATGCCAAAAAGAAAGGAAAAAGCTGAAACAATAATAATCTAGGACTAGGAGGGAACCAGAACCACCCCCAACAAAACCAACCTGTTGGTGGAAACCAAAATCAGGGGAACCATAACCTCCGAGGGGGAAATAACAAAAAACACCAAGGGAAGAACAACAACAATCTTTGAAAAACTTCCCTTGTGCCCTTTGCGGTGAGTATGGCCATTATACTCACCATTGCCCTCAAATTTCTGACTTTAAATGGATAAAATAATCTGGAAATGGACCACGTCCCCTAGCACTAGATGCCCCCCAACAGGCCCCACAACAATATGTACAACAACCACCCCCTATCATATTTCAAAACCCCATTCCACACCAAGGGGTTATGAACACCCAATAGGAGATGCATCCAACCCCACCATAGATGGGACAGTATCCAAACCTAGGCACTCCTATAGATCACACTGTCCTCCTCACTAGTGAGGAAGAATTTCTTCTACAAATGCGCAGTCGTCAATACAATGCACCTCCTGACTCTGCTCCCACTACCTTGAAAGAATCCCCAGTCACAACTGGACCACCTTTGACGATTCCACATCCTAATACTGAACCACCCCTTCGTATTCCTCGCACCCCATTACAACGGAATGTCAACAACCCTTAAGATAGGGTGACACACAATTATAGTTTGGTCGATGACTTGGCACAATATCCTACTGCCATGTTAGTTTTAGAAGTCCTTCAAACCTGTCTTACTCAATGGAAGTCATTACTTTTCACTCTGGGGGCAGTTGAACCTATTGATACTGGTCTCATCACCTTTGATCTTGATAGTGGGGAACCTCGTCTCCCCTCTTTGGTCTCTTTCCAAATACTGGTTAAAATCTGGAACATCACAGTTCACTGCTACATCTTTGATGAGGGTGCATCCACATGCATCATGTCCAAAACTATTTGGTAGAAACTTGGCTCCCCCGAGATCATACCATCCACCATTACTCTTAGAGATTATGATGGGTGTCCATATTCTCTTGAAGGGATCCTTCAAAATGTCCCCATTGAACTCAGGGGAAAGACTATCCTCATTGACATTGAAGTTATCGATGCTCCGCTCGATTACAACATTTTATTTGGGAGTATCTACATGTATGCGATGAAGGTTGTGGCCTCTTCTGTGTTTCACACAATGATGTTCCCCCATAATGGGAAGATCGTCACTATCGATCAAGTATCACATTACTAGCCCAACCCTTCCTCAAGCATCGATAATATCCTACCCTTTGTTCACACTAATCCTAAGGCCTACCCACTCATCGAGATGGGTCCCGAAATTTTCAAAGACCCATCCTCACTAGGGACTTACCATGGATCACCTCCGCTCATACATCCATCAACATAATTATGTGTCATATCTTCCAATGGATCAAAAACTAGAGATACCCTTCCTCCCACAGAGGCTTCATTACTATTTGACATCCCACTCGTCGTAGAGCTCCTTCCTCCGAAATCCATTGAGAACCCTCCAGCTCCCCCCATTCCTGATTACACCCTCCCTCAAGGCCACATCTTGGTTTGGAAGATAGTCCCCAAGCTATTACTCAAATCCCCTTCTTTTACCCCCCACCGAGCATACAATATTTCCAAGTAGTCGTAATGCTTACCCTTCACAATATGGTATTGGCAATTCCATTATGGTATCTACATCCACCTATGATGGTCCCTCAACCATCCCCCCCTCCCCAAACATAAGGAATATTGATGCAGATTCCAATACTTACTCCCACCACACCACCCACACCCCCACTCACTAGCACTACCACTATAGCTGGGGGCATACAGAAGAAGAAAGAGCCCATCACTCCACTTCCACCCCGAGTTCATCCTCCTTGCACACTATGTGAGAAAGATAAACACCCTACCAATAAATGTTCATCTCTCTCTGAGATGCACAATTTAATTCAACTCCCTTGAGCAACGACACTTCTCATCATTCCATCCAGTTCACCTAATACTACCATTACATCCCCTACAGGAGGCAAAGGCCTGCGAACCAAATTTGCATGTGTCATTTTTTCAGAATACGGCCATTACACCCACCATTGCCCTGTGCTACCTCACTTTCGACAGATGCTAGCAGCTGTACGCCAGAGCTTCTAGAAAGAATCCCTCCCATCTGCATCATCTCACACACATGTCACTGAAATCCTATGTCATGACCTCAGTCAATGAATGTATGTGATGTCCTTGCTCTCTATATGAATCACTTGATCACTTCACATATCAGTGTCCTACGAGCATTGAATATAGGTGTCATCAATTGGTCCTTATTCCCAATCCTACCATCACCCCACCTATGGTGACGCCAGTAGTACCCCCTACTCCCTCTTTGAATATGGTTTATATATTTTTCCCCAAGCCCGAGGCACTTCCCACTCCTCCCTAGTTCATAGATAGTCTCGAGGAGGATTTTCTCCCAAATCTCCCCAATTCTCTCATTCATTTCCCCACATAAATTTTACACCCAATTACCATTTTCAACCCACAGTATCTTGATATTTGGTTTATGTCGAGCAAACCATCACAACCTCCTTGCGTCATCCCCTCTACATTGTCACCACCAGAAGACAACCACACGGTGACAATCACCAATGTTACTCCCCTAGATCCCCTATATTCTCGATAGTTTCACTGCGACGAAGACATCCTTGAGGAGTTAACTACACCCAACTTCCCATGGGATCCACTCCATCACAGAGTGCTCTTTATTTCAAAAGAATCCTTTACACTTCCCAAACAAAACACCATATATGCAATCGAAACTCAATATTTTCTCCCCTCAGGGCATATAGATTGGTTCAATAATCCTATCCCTGCCCCCGATGCTTTTGAAGAAGGTAACATGGCCAACATTTTCCCCACCATCAAAATTGATATTTCCATCAAACCTGGAATCATAGAGGAAATCACCATTAGCGACGCATGTTCTCCTAAAGAACTCATAGCTTACAAAGATCTCTTCCAGGAGTACCGATACATTTTTGCTTGGTCATACACAAAAATGCCTGGCCTTGATCCCTCTATTGTCGAACATCGTATAGGCACTTGGCCTAATATCACACCTACACAACAAAAGTAACATCCATTACACCCATCCAAAGAGGAATCCATCAAAGCTGAGATTGACAAATTATGCGCTGCAGGGTTCATATACCCCATATCATATACATCATGGGTCTCCAACCCTATCTCTGTTAACAAAAAATAGGGTACTATCCGCATCTATACGGACTTTTGTGATCTCAATCACTCCTATCTCAAAGACAATTTTCTAACACCCTTCATCAACCAAATTATCGATGATTTTGCCGACCACGAGGCTTTTTCCTTCATGGATGGTTTCTCTGGCTACAACCAAATTCAGATTCACCCTGGTAATCAATACAAAACCACATTCACTACCCCTTGGGGTACTTTATCATATCGTGTCATTCCTTTTGGCCTCAAGAACACTGGTGCCACTTTTCAACACACCATGACATACATTTTTCATGATCTGGCTCAAATCATTCTTTCTTACTTGGACGATCTCACTACTTGATCCAAGAAATGCACTCAACACCTCGATGACTTATTCATTGTCTTTCACAAGTGTCCTCAGTACAATATCCTCTTGAACCCTCTCAAGTGCGTATTATGCATCACTGATGGATGCCTCCTTGGGTTCATCATCTCCCAACACGACATCACAGTGGACCCCCTCAAGGTCCAAGCCATCATGGAAATCGCCCCCCTTGGAATTTACGCTAGCTGCAAAGATTACAAGGCAAAGATAACTTTTTATGCCGCTTTGTCCCCGATTATGCCCGAGCACACAGTTTCCTTCGGCTCTTATGTCATGATATCCCATTCCAATGGGATGAACATGCCCAAACCAATTTTGATGATCTCAAAGAGGCTCTCTCCAATGCCCCATTGATTAGTCCACCCGACTATTACTGTGACTATATCCTCTACTTATCGGCCTCAGTCGTCTTCATAGCAGGAGTTCTTGTCCAATTAGGGGATGATGACTGAGAGCATGTCATTTACTATATCAGTAAAATCCTTTCAAGGACACCCTTGAAATAAAATCATGCAGAGAAACTCTCCCTTGTAGTTTTCCTCACAGTCCATAAACTACGCCATTACATCCTACTTCGAACTACCAAGGTTGTAGTAGATTCCAACCCCATGCAATACTTGCTCAGTCATCGGCAACTTAATGGAAATTTTTTCTAATGGATTGTCATCCTTCAGAAGTACGACCTTGAATTTTCAACACCCAAGAGAAAGAAATCCCTTGTCCTTGCCGAACTCATTACAACATTTCCTTCCGATACTACTAGCTCTCCTGTCAATACCGACTTCCCCGACGAACATCTCTTTTTCATCCCCTCAGATGATCCTTGGTACAACGATCTCCTCTTCTACTTATGAACAAAGAAGTTTTGAAACCACCTCTCCAGGGACGATCGTCGACATATTAGACACTAGGCCCCTCGCTACCTCCTTATTGGTGATATCTTATATCGACGAGGGGTTGAAACCATACTTCATCGATGTTTGACTATTGACGAAGCCGATAGATTCTTCAATGACTGCCATAGTGGCGCCTATGGTGGCCACCTCTCAGGGATGTCCACTACCCAGAAAATCATTCGAGATGGCTATTTTTGGCCCACATTGTTTCATGATTTCATCCATGCTGTGAAGCACTGTGACAAATCTTATCTATATGCCAACAAAGCAAGAGCACCACCCGCTCTTCTCCACCCAGTCATTATTGTCGGCCCCTTTTGCAAATGGGGCATAAACTTCATAACTTACAACCCTCCATATAGAAATGGACACAAATACATTGTCGTTGTAGTCAATTACTTCACCAAGTGGGCTGAAGCCATGCCCACCTTCAACAACATTGCTAACACTGCAGTGCATTTTTTCTTTAACCATGTCATCTCCGGCTTTGGATTCCCACTATAGTTAGTCTCCGATCACGAGAAACACTTCGAGAATGAGATTTTCATCGAGCTCTCCTCTAGGTTAGGCTTCTCCCATGAGTTCTCCTCCCCATACTACCCTCAGTCCAACGAATAGGTAGAGGCAGTCAACAAGGTCCTCAAAACCATGTTGTAGTGCACGGTTAACAAAAATAAGACCAATTGGCACCATATGTTGTTTTCTTCACTATGGGCTTATCGTACGACAATTAAAACTGCCATTGGTTTCACACCATTTCATCTTGTCCATGGGGTCGAGGCCACTCTCCCCATCGAGTGTGAAATTCCCACCTTGCGCATCGCTATTGAGCTATTACCCGACACTGCTCCAATGGCGCAGCATTTGCTAAACTTAGAGTCATTGGATGAAGACCGTCAGTCTTCATTACAGAACAATGAGGCAGAAAAAAAATGATCGAAGGCCACCTTTGATCACCATTTCAACCTTCACTCATTGAATGAAGGTGACCTCGTCCTTGCTTATGATATCGCACACAATACCCTCAACCATGGAAAATTCAAGTCATTATGAAATGGAACTTACATCATCCAACATTGCCTCACTAAAGGCACCTACATCTTGACCTCTCCCAAAGGCCATCCTCTCAAAGAACTCATCAACAGGTTGTACTTAAAGAAATTTTATGCCTGAGCGTACCCATTCTACACTAGGCTTTTCCTTTTTGTACACTTTTTGTAGAGTTTTTAATCTTCTTTTTCCTCCATGCCTTGCGTCTAATATATCAGTTGTGTTATTGATAGATGCCTCCTCCATCGGACTACCACATCGGTTACGTCGATGGAGCTAGTCGTTGGACACAGAATCTCACTTCAACTGCTTGGGCCCTTTATACCCCCTCACATGAACTGCTCCACTCCAGCGACATATGCATGGGCTCTGCAATCAACAACTAAGCTGAATACACAGTCTTCATAGGCCTCCTTTCCCAGGCCAGTCACTTCCATATTCGTCACCTTAGCGTCTTATTAGATTCCCAACTCATTGTTTTCTATCTCAAAAATGTGTACCATGTCCGCGATCCTTGCTTCTTCCGCAAATACCTGCAAGTTAGACTTTTATCTCGACATTTTGATTCAATCACATTTACACATATCCCAAGACAATGCAATCAAATAGTAGATAATATGGATAACCTAGTGTTATCTTGGAATTTATCCCATCAAGTTACCATTACACATACATAACCCATCAAAAGTCTGTCACAACATAGAAATTAGACATCATAAAGAAAAAACATCAACACATGTGAACATTACAAGGATCCGAAAATGTATATTCATATATATATATTTGTCAATGTGCCATCAATGTTTACAAAAAATAAATAAAGTACATGTACAATATTCATAGGTAGGTGAACCACCTCACCCCTATAAGTACAAAATTGGTGTCCCAACGCCATATACAAAATGGGCTCACAAGACTATATAAATACAAAAATAGATATACAGAGGCACTCAAGGTGCCTCTAAGGCTCCACCACCTGGTCCTCTCTCAGGAGGAGGTTCCCTGCTAGCTAGGGGTCCCTTAGGTCCTAGGGGAAGTTGCCCATTCATAGCTGCACCCTCTACAGCTGCTCTGCGGATCAAGGTCCGCGAATCTACCGGAAGGCCCACACACTGCTCCAAGACTCCCTCGTCCCGGATATGCACCCACATACCCTTGGGAAATCCTTGTAGTACGACCTCCAATCAGTGACAAAAATTCTTGAACTCTCCCCCGACACCCGCTGGAGGAGCATGTGATAGACTTTCACCTGGATCATCAAAACATTGTCTCCTGACTGCTCTCTTCTCATCTGTTGACCCCATGGTAGCCTCCTCCCGCTATCGTCTCTCCCCTGCCTGCGACTCTCCTTGTGGTGGTCTCACAGGCCCCTGATGAGGCGACGCTCTGACCAACTCAACCTCATGTCCGCGAGGTCCCACTTCTGCACACACAACAAAAAATTGATAGAATCATCATCCATATATACACAAATAACACGTTATACTATATAAAGATCAAAAAATCAAATATAACACCATACCTCTACGATCGAACACCTCTCTGGTGGGTAGCACCATATCTGGATCCTCCCGGAAGTCCACCCCACTATACGGGTACCAGAATATGATCTGTGGCATCTAACACCACACCCATGTAGCCTTGGCCATAAAATAATGGCCACTCTCCCCACCACCATGATTAACCAAAATCGTCTCCCACCACCTTAGTCACGGCTCTCGCACACTAGGTGTGTCCAATAGAACTCTAGGACGCAACATGGGTACCCTCTCCAAAAACCATGCTACCAAGATGGGCCCAAAGGCAAACTCCCCTGAGTCAGCAGCTTGACACCTATTGAGATGCCCACCATCTCGGCATGAAGCATCAAGCCCCAGGAAATATTCTCACCCCCCAGTGCCCTCTCCATGATCCTCAGCTGACCCCCACTAATCCATTGAGTCGTGAGAGATCCATAGACTCTCACAATCATCATTTTGATGCAACGATGCACCAGGGTGTCCATCACCCCAATCCTCACCACCGACCCCGACATGAAGTCCTCTCCCGAACAATATGTCTGAGCTAGGTCATCCAACTGACCATCTCTGGGTACTAGAGGCTCAGCAGGTAACACGGTTCCTCGAAAAGGGAGTCTCGTCAAAAAATATACATCCTCTATAGTAGAGAATGCCAGATTCTCCCCTCAAACAATGAAACACAACAGATTTGAACTCCACATTGAAATCAGAAACTACAATAGGTACTCCTGTGCCTGCACTAGTGAGCACTCAAAAAACTTTAGCATCCCACAGGCTACCAAAGCACCACGTACAACCAACTCCTCATCTCTCACCGCCTCTCTCAGGTGTTCCCAGTACCTCTCCCTCCAGTGGATTGGCATCGTCAAATCATCGCCTGTATCCACACATAAAATATTTGATAAACCATCATAACTCATAAAAACACCACAATCTCCAAAAAAGATAAGTTTTTGCAACCTTCAGCTTTGCCTCCAAGGCATGGATTTTTTCCCCACAGGTGCATACATATGCGCACTTGTTCATCCCACAGTGGCACACTCATGTGAAACTATTGGAAATATAGAGGTGCACACATGCGCCTCTGTCACACACACAGACGTGCATCCTAGTGCGCCTATTCTCTACATAGTTGTGCACATGTGCGCACCTATCAGGAACACAACCGCGGATGAATGCGTTGTTGTGCCTTGAACAGGCATGTATTCCATGTGTGCATGTTTTCCCCATTTGGACACCCCCATGCTTAGCTCTCCCAATTACATCTGTGCACTCATGTGCACAAAACATTCGATCGCCCATGCACTGGGGGGACCACACTCACAAAACCCCCCTGTACGGCCATCTGTACAAGCCCTGCCAAAAAAAAAACCCTAACTACTGTGTAGGAGGATAAGACCACTAACCTGATACTCCCTGATCCTAAATCGACTAGCTTGATCTCTCAGAATCTCCAAATCTCTCCTCAAAACTCTCGTCAATCCACTACGGCAACAGGTACAAATGAGGTGGAAATGTGGGCTCTACAGCTATACATAGTACCTTTTTCCAAACTTCCATACTCAATTCTGGGAGCTCCGAGCATCCTTTTTTTGATCCATCTTCAACCACAAGACCAGGATCCTGCCACCTACATAATCACGTTTCGTGGGCCACCATCCATCCTCGACCCCCGGAAATTTTTTTTCTCACATTACGCTCAAGTACGCATGCTCATGTTCAAAATTCTCAAATAATTGTTATATATTCTTTACTTTCAGATATCGTTCACAGTGGGTATTTGTTTTTTTATGTGTGAAGGTACTTGGTCACCACTTTCCAGTATGGCCCTTTTAAGTATATGATCGCTACTGGCATGTAATCATTCCCTCTGAATATAAATTGCATATCCTAGTCACACCCTCCGATATTTGCCTCTAGGTTCCCCCCATCCGACTCTGCAGTACTCACACCTCTGCTGCATTTTAGTACTGTCAACCGGTAGCATTCTCTCCCACATGAGTTGTCCCCCTCATAGTCTCCTCTGGCACTTTGACACTCATGATGTTTTCACCCCATATGGTTGGGAGTCCTCATAGTCTTTTCATTCCTAAGAATCAACAACATGCTCCTTCTCCTCATTTTGTAACTTTCCCATAACGGACTCCCACATAATCTCATCATGATTCACATTTGACTACACCTCCACAGTATCCTTATCCCTCCATCTCATTCACCATTAGTTTTCCCATCTACATATTGTCCTCCATTCATTTTACCTAATATAAAAACCCACCTATGGGACCCCCAACCCTCCACCTATTTTCCAAGCAACTTGCACCCTCACAGGCCAAGCCATATTGCATTGGGGTACCCATTTCTGTATCTGTACACTTCTCCCACCTTATTCTTTATTTATTTGGTAATTGTACAAAACCTTTGTTTCCAGCCTTTACATAGTTTGTTGTCATCACCTTTGGCGACCTTCTTTCCCTAGCAACAACAACCCATGTCACCCTTGGTTGGGGCATTCATTAGCTTCTACTCTTGTTGACATTTTCCATAAACCCCAATTATCCCACAGTCCATGTAATTCTGATCTCTGATTTTATCCACTTTTCCCTGCCTCTGGCACAACTTAACCCATGTCTAGTCATCCCCCTGACACTAGACCCAGTTTCATGGTTGCTTCCACTTATACTTCACATATATCCCCAACCAAGGGTAGTATTGAGTCTCACCATATCTTGAATATGTCCATGTTCCTCATCAGTTCCTGATTTTATCCCATGGATTTCATGAAGCCCTTTGCTTCTTGGAGTTGCGTCTCCCTTTTTGTCAACATCAACACAGTTTCCAGAAGGGTGACAATATCTTGGCTATCATTACCTTTATAATGAGGAGTCTCAGATGACACAGAGAGACCCATCATTGCTCTCTACTGGCGTTTACCCCCACGACATTCAACTTCAACACTTTATCATGTTGTGGTGGGTTTTACTTTGCAACTATTGTAGTTGTTTTTATATTTTACGAATACCTATGAAATTTGATAGGCCATCAATGACTGCAAATCCTCGACACTTCTTATAGGTGTTATCGCCTCTTTTCAGAGTTTGTTCACCATCTTAATTTTCCTCTGCCATTATCAACATGCCCTCGAAGGCACTCCAGTCATCTACACCAACACACAGCTTCAGTTACTGTATTACACATTTTTGAGTTGTATGACATGAGCATGGGGCATGCCTGCCTCGTTTGTACATAGTTTTATTTTGCCACACCTTGCAAAAGGTTTGGGTCCTACAAGTTCCCCTATCAGTCCAATGGGTCACTCTTGAAATTCCCCTCAACATTCTTTCTTACAAAATTACTCTCAGTAGAAGAAACATTGATGTATTTCAACTATACATATGCTCCTAACCTCACACATCAGGGGGCATTTGTTATCACTAAAATTTCATCCACAAATGGTTATAGGAATCTAGCATCCCCAAACACCCATTAGTTCATCCATGGCCCAAAAAATGCATTTCCAAAGGACATAAAACTATACAACTGGTTATAAAATCAGCATGCACTAAGTATACAAAGGAAGTGCGCACATGTGCGACAGTCAAAAACCTCTGGAAAAGTGCACATGCACCCGATGCGCGACTGTGAATGCAAAAATCCATGCACACTGAAGAACGATGCATTTATGATTTTGGTTAGCCTTCCACCCACTTCTGGTTCATATCCCAAGTCAATTTGACACCCAAATATGAGATGAATCTGAGTGGGGGGCTGGTCAAAGACCTAAGGGTGCCCTAAAGAGCCTCTTGTTCACACTAAAGAATGGTTGAATAATGCCTCAAATATTTTCTATAAAAAGAGGCCTTGGGTGCACTATATTTTCAAGGAATTCATTTGTATTGTTATGTTGCCTATATTCTCTTAGAGGAACCTCTTTCTTCACTAGAGCATACAAGCACCATTTCATTTGGCCATTCACATCACCTCTTGAGTGAATGAGCTTTGGATTTCTTCACCATTTCCTTCTAGTTTATTACTTGTAAGAAGAGCTCAATCATTGGGGGTTCAAGAGCCCTCCCTTGGAGGAAGAGGGGACCCATAAGTATCCATTTCTCGTTGGTGTTTTCCCACTAATACAACTTATCCATTGGTGGCATGCATGTTCTTTATTTTTTGTTCTATTTCCCTTATGCACTCTAGTTTAGTTTATTTTATTGTTATTGGTTTAGTTCTTTGTTTATTTCTTATGCTTGATGTTTCTAACTCTTTCATTCACTGTTGTCTTGTCCAGCTAACCCAACTGGACTTGTAAGTGTCCTTATTTTTCTCATTTAGGTGACGAAGGGATGCAACACCTTCCATGAACCTCCGAGACTTATACTGCGTTGCTCGTCACTCTCAGCAGTAGGTCACCCCCGAGCTAGGAGTAAGCTCCATCGAGTAAGGGAATCCTAGGCTAGGCAAGGTCAACAGGAAGACACACAGTCACAGAGGAAGGGTTCTCTTCCAGGAGTCACTTACACCCCTTGCTCATAGACTCTCATTCCCCACATGCCTGTCCCACCCTAGGAGTATACACCTTCACTCTCACCCTAACAGTCCTTCAACTACTTTACCTCCCTTGCCTTGGGCTTCAGAAACAGAATGGACCGAAAGTCTTAGAGCTCTATAGCAACTACAGGACCCCTTCCAGAAGTTCTTACTTCTTCAGCACACTCTCTCACCTAGAGAGAGTTTCTCACATGTCCGGAAACCTATTCTTTTGAACAATTCTAGCACACTAATGACACAAAAACAAGGCTCAACAACGCACAGTCAATGGTAACAACCTCACATAGTCAGAAAATTCACTGCCACAACATCCCACTGGGATGGCACAACATGACCCAGGCAATTTTGGGTTTCTCAACCATGCAACACAGGACAGATTCACGGTTCTGGTTTTGGGGATGTGTGAGGGTGTACAGAGATCCCACACAGAGACTTAATGATTCAGGTAAAGGATCCCCAGAACAAACACCAAACAAAGGTCAATTATGGACACCCGTGAGTTCAAACGGAGGATGTAGAAGGGGAAGTCGAACCCCCAACATGACTCACTTCTCTAGTTTTAACTGCATGCACCTAGTTCAACACCTGTCTCCCTGGAGATGCATGCTCCCCATTTTGCAAATGTTCCCCCTTCCAAGAACTTAGGATAAAACATATACATTTACACAACTTTGGAATATTATTTAATTATTATTCCCAAGGAATTAAGATCTTAAGCTTATCCCTTCTCCCAACCTTTCAGCCCCCTCTCCCTTACCCATCCCTGTGGAAGCTCAATCCCCCATCACTCTTTCACCATGGTTGGTCCACACACAATGATGTTTATACTTAATTAACAATCTGCATGATTACATTTACAAAATCAGGCTCCTGACCTTTAAGGCTTGGGCTCTCTGGCCTAATAACCACATAAGCCCACCAACTTACAAATACTTGGCTCACTAGCCTATAAAACATATTACAATTCATAATATAATTGGGGCATGTCCTTGGGTATTACAATCTCCTCCCCTTATTTTTTCACTATCCTTAGTGCAACTTTCGCACAACATTAGCAAGATTTCCAAAATCTTAAAAATGATGTGGGTATTCTGCCCGCATAGCACTTCATGTTCCCATGTCACGTCCTCAGGACCGTACCAGATCCATTGGACCTTTACAAGTCCTATGGCTTGATTCTGAAGTTGTTTTCTTTTTTGGTCCGAAATGCACACATGATGCACTTGCAGGACACCCTCTTGTTCCACTTGAATCACATTCCAATCAATCACATGATTAGGATCAGGTATATATTTCTTATGTAATGAAACATGAAACACATTATGTACAATCATGGATGCAGGTAATGCAAGAATATATGCAACTGGCCTAATTCTTCCCAAGATTTCAAATGGCCCACAAAATCTGGCTTCCAACTTGGAACAGTTTCCCATCCTCATGGAACTTATATTGGCTTTTACTTTCATAAAAACATGATCTCCCACTTTAAATTCTCGGTGTTTTCTGTTCTTATCAGCATAACGTTTTGGCCTTTCTTTGGCAGCCTTTAAATTCTGCTTAATTTTCAACATTTGATCTTCCATTTCCATGAGCAACACTGGCCCAACTACCGCTCTATCAACTAGGTTATCCCAACTTACTGGAGTGTTTCACTTTCTACCATAAAGTGTTTCAAATGGGCTCATCTTCAATGATGCTTGATACCCATTGTTGTAAGAAAAATCCACCAAGTGTAGGCAGTCTTCCCATTTCAATGATTTGTCCATCACATACATTCTCAGTATGTCTTCTATCACTCAATTCACCCTCTCTATTTTCCCATCTGACTCAGGATGATAGGTTGTACTGAAATTCAGATTCATTATGAATCGCTTGAATAACCCTTTCCAAAAATTTGAGGTAAATTTCGAGTCTCTATCAGACACAATTGTCTTGGGAATTCCGTGCAATTGTGCCACTTCCTTCATAAAGATATTGGCAACATACTCTGCATTGTGAGTAGTCTTTAACGGAATGAAATGGGAAACTTTCATAAGATTTTCCACCACCACCATGATAGAATCATGTTTCTTTCTTATTCTGGGAAAACTGGTGATGAAGTCCATTGTCACTACTTCCCACTTCCACTTGGGAATATGTAGAGGCTGCAGTAATCCACCTGGGTACCTGTGCTCAAATTTAACCTTATGACACTCCATACATCTGGCAATCTATTCAACGATCTCTTTCTTCATACCTGGTCAAAAGTAATTTCTCTTGACTACTGCCACATTCTTCTGATATTCGGGGTGCCCAACATAAGGCATGTTATGCATTTCTTTTAGAAACATAAGTTTCAAATCCTAGACATTAGGTACATAAACTCTATTTTTGTACATGAGTGTTCCATCAACTCCAATCTTATAATCTTCCACTCCTTGCGACGTCTTATCTTGATGTAGCTTCACTACCAATTCCCTGTAATGCAAGTCTGGACTTCCAGCTTCCAAAACTCTGCTCTTTATATGGATCTGATACATGCTAATGGTTGTAGCATGTAATTCATGTACTCTCCTGCTGAGTGCATAAGCCACTTTATTCTCCTTCCCTTTGATATGGTTGATATCAAAATCATATTCATAGAGAAATTCCAACCACCTACTCTGCCTAGCGTTCAAGGTTGGCTGATCAAACAAATACTTCAAACCGTTGTGGTCTGTTATCAATTCAAACCTCCTTCCCATGAGGTAATTTCTCCATTTCTTTAGAGCATGTACTATGGTTGCCAACTCCAAATCATGAGTTGCACAGTTCCTTTCGTGCTCTTTCAACTTTCTGGATTCATAACAAATTATGAATCCATTCTGACTAAGGACCCCTCCAAGTCCTTCTTTGCATGCATCAGTGCACACCACAAAATCTTCATTTGGATCTACAATCCTCAAGATTGGAGCATTGGTTAACAATTGCTTCAATTGTTGGAAGCTTTTCTCATAATCCTCTATCCATTGAAACTTATTCTCCTTCCTTTGCAAGGAAGTGATAGGGTGAGCTATCCTTGATAACCTTGCGATAAAACTTTTGTAGTAACCAACTAGACCCATAAAGGATATGAATTCCATCACGTTATTTGGCACTAACCATTCTCTGATGGATTCAATCTTATTAGGATCTACAACTATCCCATCCTTCGAGATAATATGACCCAAGTAATGTATTTGCTCCTAATAAAATGAGCATTTTCTGAACTTGGCATACAGTTGGTGCTCTCTTAGCACCTATAACACCATCCTCAAATGTTGTTCATGCTCTTCCTCTGACTTGTGTTATAACCCTAAATTGCACCATATCTACTTACCTGGCATCAGGCCAACTCATTTCCCTTCATTTCCAAAACATCTGTTGAGAAACCTCTTTAAAAAACCCTCTTGGGAAAGGTACACGTGCCCTAACCCACTACTGCACGCGGGTGAACGCTGGCAGGCCTTCTACAGCCCGCGTTTACCTAATAAAGCACAAAAACAGGAAAGTTGTCGATGGGACAAAAATCTATGGTTCAGTTAACAAGAACTCTCCGCCATGCATGGCCGAGAGTTCATCCAAAACCCTAGCTCCTTCTATCCTATAAAAGAAGGGGTAGGGGTACTATTTGGAAGAGGAAAATTATAGCGAAGAAACTCTGCCCATTTTCCAAATCAATTTGTCCCAACCCTTTAGCCTTTCCTCAAGCCTAAGGAGAATTAACACAAAGCAGTTGGAGGACAAAAGAAGAGGAGGAGCCCAGGATCAGGATCAAGGAGCAGTGGTCGGTCTCTATCATTGTTGTAAGTTGGTTCATCTTGAGATTAATAAAAGAATACTTTTCCCATCCCAATGCATGAGTTGGATGTGATTTGTGTGATTTATGCTTAATTTCTAACCCTCAAGTGGAAAAATAGCATGCATGCGTAGTGTTTTGTCTTGATTGCAAGATTAACTTTGGAAGGAGCCACACAAGCAAGCAGTCAAGAAGCGCAATGGAGGATCTACACCAAACATCGGTAAAAAGGTTAGTAGTTCCTTTCCATGTGTGTGTCTTGAAAGAGAGGTTTATGTTTTGGGTGGTAGGAAAAGGTCATTTCTTTAAGGTCAAAAATCTGCATGCAAGTCTAGCCCTAGCTTGTTAGTCCGTAGGGTATTATTTCCCAGCAACAACTTGGAATACACCAGAATGTCATCTAGGAAGACTATGACAAACTTGTCTAGATATTCCCTGAATACACCATTCATCAGACACATAAAAACAATGGGTGCGTTCGAAAACCCAAACGACACCATTGTGAACTCGTAATGACCATACCTTGTTCTAAAGGCAGTCTTGCTAATGTCTTCATCCCTTATCCTTACCTGGTGATATCTTGATCTAAGGTCTATCTTCGAAAATATCCTCGCATGCTTCAACTGATCAAAGAGGTCATCAATCCTCGACCAAGGATAGTTATTCTTTATAGTGACTTTGTTCAATTGTTTGAAATTGATACACAATCTTAGCGTTCCATCCTTATTCTTCACGAACAGGACCAGGGCTCCCCAAGGTGACACACTTGGGCATATATACCCTTTCTTTAGAATCTCTTCAAGCTCTAATTGTATCTCTTTCAGCTCTGGCGTACTCATTCTGTAAGGAGCTTTCGACACTGGAGCTACTCCAGGAATCAAGTTTACAGAGAAATCAATATCTCTCTTTGGGGGTAATCCGGGTACCTCTTGAAATACATCTTTAAACTCCTTTAGAACAACATGGTCTCCAATACTTGACACCTTATCCTTAGGTTTTTCCTCTACATGAGCTGCAAATAATTGATATCCTTTTCTGTAGAACTTCTTCAGTTGCATTGCTGAGATTTCTCTGATAGCAACAACTCTGGGAATTCCTTGGATTGTTTTTCAATTCCCTCCCTCATCCAAGCAAGTGAATGCCTTGTTAGGACAGTCCAAAATGGCATGGTGCTGATCCAACGAATCCATCCCAATTAGACAGTCATAAGACCCTAAAGGTAGAACATTCGATTCAGCCTTTGTGCTCAGTCCCTTTATATCCATTGGACATGACTTAACTAAATCAGTGAATTTTCTCTTATTTCCTATAGCCATCTGCAATAACCAATACTTTTCATGTTTGCTTCTTGACAAATGCAAACTTTCCACCACTCTATGATCTACATAACTATGGCTAGGCCCTAAATAAATTAAAATAGTAAATGGATAGTTTTTAATCATACCTTCTACTTCAATCATGTGCGACTAATATTCAACTTGCTTGTTGTCTAGGGATGCGTAAATCCTTGGAATTCTACTACCCATGTCCTCCAATGTTTCAGCCTGCTGAACGTTGTGGACAACTTTCACTTTATCATTTATGTGGGGGCAATCTATGTACCTATGGTTTCCTTTACAACCCCAACACTCCATAGGTGTTTGTCTTGGCATTTTCCCACCTACTTCAGCCTTCCTAAGCTCTCTAAAATATGGTTGTCCTTGAGGATTATCTCTAAAAAAGGATGGCTTAGTTCCCTTCTTCCTTTGATCCATCTTGAAATTTGTCTTGTCTTCCCAAGCCTTCTGGAAAGTAGGCTTTTCTCTTTGTTGTTCATACAAGCATTTCACTTTCCTTATCCTCTCTTACATAGTCTGAGGGTCATCATACTGGATCTTGTCACCAATGGATGGTGGAAATCCACTTAGATACCTTTGAATCTAAATAGTCTCCTCCTTGATGAACGGAACATACTTCATCAATTCCAAAAATCTTCGTTTGTATTCATCAACGGTCATGATGCCCAACTTAAGTTCAAAGAACTCTTTCATCTTTCTGTCATAATATATTTTAGTCAAATATTTCTTCTTGAAATACCTCTTTAATTCCTTCCAAATGATATCCTTCTCTCTAATGTCCTGCACCTGCACAATCCGATCCCACCACATGGATGTTTTTCCTTTCAGTTGATATATCACAATTCTTCCTTCGGCATGAGAGGAATAATTCTGGAGTTGGAAGTACTTCCTCATGCCTAGCAACCATGTCTCGACATCTTCCTCCTTCTGGTGCTCTCCATCAAACATAGAAGGCTTGTTGGTTTACTATTTTCCTTCTCGGGTTGTCTGATTTATTGACCCAGGGTTCATGTCATTCGGGGTTCCAACAAATCCTCTAAAACTACCGGCCCTCCTGGTAATCCAGAAGGCAACACAGGACCTAGAAGGTACTGCGCGGTCTCACTCGAGATAGATTTAAATGGGTGGTTGTAAGACTCAGGTGTTTACAACCTAGGATAGAGTAGGGGATAGGTGTTTCTTGATTAAAGACAGGTACTATGAGCTGTAAGGTAAACTACTCATCCCTTGAAATCACATACATATATTTCATAGTTTAATTCTAGCAGAGTATAAACAGATTCATAAAAATGTGCTAAATATTCATCAAACTTAACCGTTAATTTCTGAACGAAAGAAGAGACATGCATACATTTAACATATTACACAAGTATTACCGTGGTTCACCCCCTCCTAGGCTATGTCCACAAAGATTTGTCTCTTGGCTCTTTTATTATGGCAGTTCTGCATTCCTGGCGCCACACGCTTACAATTCCCCACAAAATTGGGTAAGATCTATATGAGGTGAACTAGATCACACCAGGCTCCACAACCTGCAGTTTAATCCTCAGATCTATCTTCCCTCGTATATTATTTTCTCAACAACTTACAAAATCGGTTCATATAGCAAAAAACATTAAAGAACTACTAACAACTACTAGCAACCAACCCTATATGATACTTTCGTATCTATATTTATACATTTCGGGCTCTTCATCCTTTTACAGAATATTACCAAAACCCTAACCCTTATTACATTAGGTATTTCTCCCATATGTGTGTTGTTCCTCCTCCAGCTGTCGCTTTCCTTTGTGCACGCTTTCTTGCATGTGCGCGTGTTGTTCTTTTTCCAGTTGTTACTTCAGTTTTCTGCACTCTTTCTTTCCCACGGTCGTTCTTCTTTCCCCTTCGACCTGGTGCCAATAGGTCCCCAACACTGACATGTGACTCATCCTGAGTCACCTAATTTATCTGTGCTTACTCGATCTCATTGGTGATCATTTGGAACTATTCCTGCAACTATGTTGCTTTTGTCAGTGCCTACGCCGTTTTCTCCTTGATGGTGTTGACTGTTTGAGCTGCCACTTCTACGCTCATCAGTCTTGCGCATTCTAGTTGAGTCTGTGCTGTATGGTTTTTGGATTCTTCTACCTACGCAAGTACTTCTGCTATCTTTTCCTGCAATGGTTCTATTTGATCCCGGCGCTCCTGTTTCTGTGTTTGCACAGTGATAAGTTCTTCCTGTAACTTCTTCAACTTTTGCGTTCCCTTGACCCATTCTAGAATTGGTATGGTCTTCTGTTGCTTCTTGATTTCTTGGATCATTGCATTGATCCTCTCCTCCTCCTTGTCCCAGTGTTGGACCTGTGGATCCTCTTCCATCCTTGTACAAAGTTGCGTTTCTTTATCCAGCAAGTCGGCTGTCATGCTGACCTTTTTTTCTAGCTCCTGCAGCTGTATTATTGCTTCCTGCTTCCTTTGCTCCTTCACTGCTAGTGGGGTTGTTGGTATAATCTATCCACAGAGAGTCTCTATCTCCTTCTGATACTAATCAATTGCCTGCGCAATTTGGTTGATCTTTTCTATGGCTGGGAGTTCATTTCCTTGCGCAGTAGTTGGAAGTTTCCCAAAAATTTCTTCCACTCTGTGTTCCATCTCGTTTCTGCATTCTTTCTCCTCCTTAGTTTCATATTTGACCCATGCACAAACTATTTCCAGTGCTTCCCGCTTCTTTTTTGCTTGTTGTAGCTTGACTAAGTTTTTATGTTCTCGCGATTGTATCTCATGGTTGAAGCTGACCTGTAGTTTTTATGTTCTCACGATTACGTTTTGTTATTCCTTGCAATTGTTTTTCTTTTCTGTTAAGAAGAAGCATCCAAGCCTTCAAGAGACCCTGGTTGTCAATACCAGAGGCCTTTTCCAGGTCTGGGCTGCCTATGTTTAGTTTTGTCTTAGAGTTCATACATACACGCGGCCTATGCAAGTACATCCCACGAGTACCCGCGCACTGTTGTAGCTCAGCACGCATTTGCACGCGTGCTGCTTAAGTGACAGTCACGGGCTTGATAGGTTTCTTTTCAATCAGGGTGGGGTAGTAATCCCTTCCTGTGGTGAGAAGTTTGCCTCTCAGGGGTTGAGTCTAGGGTTGCACAGTCAGTAGGTTAGGGCCTCTTACCCTTAGCCTGTTTTTTCTTGGTTGATTTTTGATAGAAAAGATAAAAAAAAAAAAAAAATTGTTGTATGGTTTTTAGACAAGCGGAAGAATTTGTGCTTTTTGATTACCATAGTGTGTATTTGCTTTGATTCTTTGTGATCTGCGCTTTAAGACAGAATTTTGTTTTTTTTTCTTGGTTTTGTGCTTGTCATCATTTTTCCTTTGTTGCTTCATTTCAGCACTCAAATAAAAAAAATATATATTTCATTTTCATTTTCTTCTTTGTTTGAAGATTGTGTTTTTGCATCAATAGCTAGGAAGAAGTCTTTTGTTCATAAGTTTTTTGCAGTGAATTTAGAGCATAAGTAGCTCGTAGTCGAGCGAAATTCCTTTATGTTTGCTGCATGAAATATTAGAAAAATTGAAAAGAAAAGAAGTCTTTCTTGTGTGAAAATTTGTTGACTTTTGCATTTAGTAAAAGCATTTTGTTTCCATCATCTTTCATTTGTTTTTGCTTTGAGTCTTTACACATCATCAGTTTCACCTTCATACCTTGTGACGTAAAAAATCCCATAAAATAAATGCTAATTAAAATCTATTAGACGTTTTTGTTTGTAGGGTTCATACACTAGTTCAGGACTAGGGCCTTGGATTAGGTTGGAGAGGAAACTCTCCAAGGTCACGCAAAACCAAACATTGGAGTCTGTGATAGGGAGTGTAGAAGTCCAGTTTCATGGAAGTTATCCGGGACCCCCCTTTAACACAGGGGCTAAACACGAGGTCGCGTAAGGAAACGTAGCGAAGATAACCCCTCCAAAGCCGGACCGAGCGTAGTGGAGAACACATATCGAGGATTTGTCTTGGGATTTCGTCATTTGCATTTGCCATGGGGCTTCGTGCGTCTCGAATCCATTCGAGGTCCTCAGTTGTCTTCCAGACCATTTTCTCTCGATACCCTTGACAGGTTTCGAGCTTGATACCCTACTCATTGTGGTCTACCCGACTATCGACTGTACCCGCCTGGTGACTGTTCGCGTGCTGGAAAACTAGTTGCCAATCTTTCATAGGGACATACACAAGTGACTGCGGGGGTATACCATGGTACCTAGGACAGACATCAGGCCACGCTTTGCAGATTATACCCAGAGGGTGCTTCCGTTTTCAAGTTTCACTTGCACCGGTAAGTTGCTCTAGTGTTGGTTGTTGTAACTGTTCTTCAAAATAGTTAGTGATTGCTTGTGTTATCTCTTAGGGGCTTATTTTTTAGTGCGTGTTACTGTTTGAACATGTAGAATACCTTAGCGTGTCTTGGATATTCTCACACAGTGGAGGATCCCAAGCTCCGCCAGTCACGAAGGCTTCTGGGCCTGCCGCCGGTTATACTGGAGCCACCCCTGCAACCATTGAGGCGAAAGCTCGACCAACAAGGGTCTTTCAAAGCAACCGGGTTGCAAACCATTGTGCCCGAACAACTCCTGGAGGAATAAACCACCAATCTTGGTTCGGTTGAAACCCCAATCACTGATACTTGGCCATCAGTCAGTGTACCAATCCTATTTTATGAACGCCTATCAGTGCCTCACACAACTATGGCAACAAACGTTGTTACTTCCTCTGGGAATTCTTCCATTCCCACCATCGTTGCTACCACAGGAGAAGCATCTCCTAACTTGCCCTTGTTGGTGGTCCGAGCCACCATGGTCTCGGCTGCAACTACGTCGCACAGTGGACCGACCCCATCTATCGCGACGACCACACCTCCTTTTACACCTAGTGCGACCGGACCTCCATTCTCATACATTATGCCTAGTTCAGGCACAAGTCCTGCACTCACTCACTCCACTTTACAGACTTTGGGTCTGGGGGCAGGGAGCTCTACTGCTCCTCTGCAAGGTCAACTAGGGGGCATTCCTGTCCCTTTTAATGCCTTTCCTTACGTTGGAGGTCATATCTCTCCTCCGTCGGGCAGCCTGCACACACGAGTTCATTTGGAGTTGGGAGTCAAGGAACATCTGCGCACACTATGCCAGTAGGTTCATCACCATTTGTTTGGAACGGGACGTTTGGTAACAACACTTTCGCATCCACTACTTTCCCATCTAGGGGCACTCCCATTTTTGGACAATCTACTCTAGTGCAGGGTACTATTCCTGCACCAGGGGCACATATAGTAGGACCTTGGAACTCAGGACAAGGATCCATTCCCTCCTCAGGAATGTCATTCTGGGGTAATTCCTTTCACAGTCAATGGAACCCTAGACAAACTTCTATGCCTCTCCCAGCAGGACCGGCATGGGGTAATCCTTCCCAAAGTCCGTCAAACACGATGAATGCCCAACATCCTATGTCCTTTATGGGGAATCAGCCAATGATGTCTCCACAGATGCAAAATCCTTATGCTAGTCAGGGCCATGGTTTCTACCAGAATCCGGGCTAGTAGCCAAACTTTTCCTGGCAACCTGGTGCCAGTCAAACTCCAGGACCCTTTTTTTCAGGCTATCAGCAGCAACCCAAACTACCATTCCTGGTGACATTACACTTGCCCGATTTGACAAGGTTGTTAAATGATCCTATCTGTCACGATCCACGTTGGCCTCCTATGCCAACGAAGTTACCTTCGGACATTCCAAAGTTTGAGGCCAAGCCTAACGAAGATCCAGGTGATCATGTGACTACTTTCCATCTTTGATGTTCATCTAACTCATTGAAAGATGACTCCGTCCAGTTGCGATTGTTTCAATGCACTCTTATCGGGAGTGCCGTGAAATGGTACATCAAGCTTGACCACTCAAGATATTCTTCTTTTGGAGAACTGGCGATGGCCTTCCTTAACCATTTCCAGTTACCTGTGAGATACGATGCCAGCACAGAGTTTCTTGCTAATTTTGAACAGACGATAGCAGACCATATCTCTGATCATATCCGAGAGTGGAGACATCGAAAGAGTCTAATCAAAGTACCAGTCCCACCAGCATTCCTTCTTGAGTGGTTCCTTAAGTCTTTAGTCCCACAATTATCCAAAGACATCGCGACTTCAGGAGTTTTCTCCAAAGAAGATGCCATCATGAGGGCTCAACAGTTTGAGCTCATCTATTATCAGTCTAGTTTATTATACAACATCCTGCCGGATGCACCACGATTGATACTGGATAAAACTAGATAGAGAGCCGGACCACATGCCGATGGTATTGTTGGTTCAACACAAACTAAGCCCGTTGAGCAATTGACAAAACAATTGCAATAGTTATCTATACAACACTCAACAGCCAGCCATACTACTGCTTTGGCTGCTCCTCCTACCCAAATGTCGGAAGTACACTCCATGCAGACGACTAACCCCAAGGCCACCCAGCAGCCTAAAGGGAATAAAAAACAATGCAAAAAGGGTAAGGGGGATAAAAACCCCACTGAGAATGCTGGTGAGGGCACCACAGAAAAACAGAAGGCGAGGTATCCGTGCAATTTATGTGCGGAAGACCACCCGACCCATCTATGTCCTTGACTTGCAGAGGCCTAGAAGTTTGTCACACAACAACAACAAGCCGTGTTGACTAATCCCTTTCAGCATGGGAAAAATTTAACTCAAGCCTCTACAAGTGCTGAAGGGGGCAGTTAAGAAACCTTCCCTCCCCCAAACAATTCCTCATCTGTGAACATATATATGGTTAGGGGTGATTCTTTAATAATGACTAGAGCGCACGACTATAGTAAACCAAGCACCTCTGCGAAGGGAAAAGAAGCTGAGATCCCATCTCTTCCTCTAGAGATCGAGAAGACATTGGGCGAAACAATGACACACATTCCAAAGGGTGCATTTAATAAATCTTCTTACAACCCAAATGCAAGGACCACCCAGAATTACTCTGTGGTGGAAGATTTATCACAAACCCATTGTGCGATGTCCGCTTTGGAGGTCCTCCAAAGATGCCCTCCTCAGAGGAAAGCCTTGTTGACTTCTTTAGGCTCTACTGAGACTTGTAACCCGGGTACCATAATGTTAGATACGACTGACTTAAAACCTCGTCTGCCTTACCACGTCGCGTTTCAGATAGTAGTGGTTCATCCCACGAAATTTTTTACATGGAATATCTTCTGCACGGTGGTCGACGAGGGCACTTCGACTTGCGTTATGTCATTAGCATGTTGGAAGGCCATTGGTCATCCCGTTTTTTCTCCATCACCTACTCTTCTCACTGCATTCGACGGTCATTCTTTCCAACCACATGGCATCGTTCCTTCTTTCCCTGTGTAGTTAGGAGGGAAGACTGTGTGTGTCGAAGTAGAGGTAGTCGATGCTCCCCTCGACTATAACCTCTTGTTAGGTCAGAGTTGGACCTATGCTATCCAAGCTGTGGTTGCTACAGTTTTCTGAGTCTTGTTTTTTCCACACGAGGGTCGGATAGTGACCATTGATCAATTGTCCTTCTCTAGGCCTGACCCAGCTTTGGGGGCATCCATAGTTCCCATGATTGATAATCCGTAGCCCGGTGTCATTAACGTAGGAGTTGGTTTGTGCCCATCCTTGATGGGTACCTTCGATTACCCACCTCCTCATAATGATGTCCAGTTTATATCGAATCACCATAAGGCTGAGATTTTTCACGTTTTGTCGTTTCGCACGACTTACTTTGAGGATCCGTGGATTCTTCCTTCCCTATCGGCCACGGTGGATGAGACAGGGAACTCCAGCATGTCCATTCCCTTGTTGGCCACTGAAGCAGCGTACTCTTTAGTCCAACAAGCTTCAGCTAACCTTGATCCGACTCCCACATAGGACTTGGATCCACTTCTAGAGCCCATTTGGGCTTAGGGTTCTCTTGCTACCACCGATTCGTTAGACTTAGTCTTGCCTTCTGACGAAGCTGTAATCGAAGCAATGACTAGTCCGGACAAAACTTGGGACGATCTTCATCACAGATCATATTTCCTCCTAGCGTTACACAAAATTGAGGCAGGGGAATTCACTATCACCATGATGGGAGATCATCCATGTCCTATTAACCTCTTAGCTACACAGGAAATTTATGCTGAGGGGAATATGGTGACTATCGCTGAAACTATACCTATCGATATCTCCCAAAAACCTGGCGTCATGGAGAATGTCTTTGTTGGAGTGGATTTCTCCCCCGAAGAGATTCAGATTTACACGGATCTTTTCAAAGAATTTCACGACGTTGTTTCCTGGTCTTATGAGGGAATGCCAGGAATCGACCCAAAAATAGTTGAACATGAAATCACAACGTATCCTGATGCTAAGCCTGTGCGACAAAAACTTCATCCAGTTAATCCTAAGAAAGCAGCAGCCATTAAGATTGGGGTTGAGAAATTCCTCAAGGCAGGGTTCATTTACCCTATTCATTTGACTCAATGGGTGTCAAACCCCGTGCCGGTCGATAAAAAACAAGGCACGATTCATGTATGTACCGATTTTCGTGATTTGAAGAAGGCGTGTCCAAAAGATAATTATCCAACCCCATTCATCGACCAGATCATTAATGAATGTGCCGATTGTGAATCCTTTTCGTTCATGGATAGTTTTTCAGGCTATAATCAAATCCAAATCAAACCTGAGGACCAAAACAAAACGACATTCATTTGTCCGTGGGGTACATTCGCCTATTGTAAAATGCCTTTTGGTCTCAAGAATGCTAGAGCCACTTTCCAGCGGGCCATGTCTTTTATGTTTCACGACCTCAAACATATAGTCGAGGCCTATCTAGATGATTTAGCATCACGCTCTCACAAGAGAAAGGATCATCCTATGCACCTCAGACTCATCTTCGAACACTGTCGCTACTTCAGGATTCATTTGAATCCCAACAAGTGCAGATTTTGTATCACGTCAGGACGTTTGTTAGGTTTCATCGTATCAACAACATGGATCATGGTGGATCCTCTTAAGGTGGAGGCAATAATCCAGTTGCCCCCCCCACGCACAATATTACAACTTCAAAGTCTTCAAGGCAAGGTGAACTTCTTACGACACTTCATCGCCAACTATGCTGAAATCACCAAGGGCTTTATGCATTTACTTAAGAAAGATGTTCCCTTTTTCTGGGACGAAACCGCTCAATGCTCTTTCAACGCATTAAAACACGCCCTTACAACTGCACCTCTGCTACGACCGCCTAATTATAACAAAGATTTATTATTATATCTTGCTGCTGCAGAGTCAACCATAGGCATGGTTTTAGTTCAGGAAGATGATTCATTTTCTGAATACGTGATCTATTACCTGAGCCGAGGCCTCGTAGGACTAGAACTTAATTATTCCCATCTCGAAAAACTTGCGTTGGCAGCAGTTCATGCTGTTCAACGGTTCCATCACTATGTTCTGTTTTGCAAGACCACCATCGTTGTTGTCCTGAATCCATTCCAGTACACGTTGACACGACGAGTTATCAATGGAAAAATCAGTAGATGGATGGTCATCCTCCAAGAATTTGACTTAGACTTCGTTTCAGCAAAGTCCAAGAAGTCGTTGGTCTTCGCAGAACTTATTTCGGAGCTTCCGGTTGAGTTAGGTGACATTGTGCCTAAGGAATTGCCTATCTGGGGGGATATGTTTTTGATTGAATCTTCAAACCCCTGGTATAGAGATATACTGATATATCTCCATACTTTGAAGTGCCCCACCTCTGCTTCTCATGATGAGCATCGGCGGATACGCCATCAAGCTAATAACTATCTCATACTCGATGATACGTTGTATCGAAGAGGTGTAGACTATGTCTTGCGTCGATGTCTCACTCATGAGGAGGCTGTCATAGTGCTCAACGATTGTCATACAGGAGCTTGTGGAGGTCACTTATCTGGGTTGGCAAAAACCCAAAAGATTTTACAAGCAGGTTACTTCTGGCCCACACTTATCAAAGATTATATCGAGTCGGTCAAGAAGTGCCATCCGTGCCAAATCTTCTCATGGAAGATGAGGGCACATCCAGCTCCTATGTTTCCTATCATCACAGTTGGCCCCTTCACCAAGTGGGGGATTGATTACACTACATGCAACCCCCCGTCAGCAAGGGGGCACCGCTATATCATCGTAGCTGTCGACTACTTCACTAAATGGGTCGAAGCTATGCCAACGTTTAAAGATGATGGAGAGACATCAACTCTCTTCTTATTCAACCAGATTATAGCATGTTTCGACGTCCCGAGAGAGATTGTCACTGACCATGGCAGTCACTTTTAGAATCAAATGATGTCTGAGTTAACATCAAAGCTTGGGTTATGGCAAGAACATTCATCACCTTACTACCCCCAAGCCAATGGGCAGGTGGAAGCTGTAAACAAAGCTCTTAAGACGATTCTACAGCGAACTATCAACTCAGCCAAGTCAAACTGGCATTTGATGTTATACTCAGCATTATGGGCTTATCGAACGTCAGTTAAGACTACAACCAGTTTCTCACCTTTCCAACTTGTTTACGGGCTGGAGGCAGTCTTGCCCATCGAATGTCAAATACCATCTCTGAAATTGGCAGTACAATTATTGCCAGACACTTCTCCACTTGAAGAACGGTTAGTACACCTTAAGCAGCTTGATGAGTAGCATCACGATGCAGCTCTGGCCAACGAGGATCATAAACATAAGGTCAAGTGTCAATATGATAGGTCCGTTCGTCCTCCGATTTTTTCTGAGGGTGACCTTGTCCTGGTCTATGACCAACATAAGGATCCCCCGGGGGAAGGAAATTTTAAACCCATGTGGTTCGGACCCTTCATTATTGAGGTTTTAAAAAAGAGTGCTTATCATTTGGTCGATTTTGAAGGGAATGCTTTGGCAGAGACTAGAAATGGGCTCTACCTCAAGAAGTATTACTCATAGAAAGGTCACTGTGGGTAACTTTTTGTAACATATGTATAGTCTTTGTACTATTACTTTTTTACGTTTCTGTTAAAAAGTGTTATGGACGTGTCATTGATGTTATCTTTCGTCAATATGGTAGATGTCAAGTGAGTCCGAGGTGTTCATTGGGTATGCGGACAGTGCTAGTCAACACACGCGGAGGCTTTCCTCCGTAGCTTGGGTAATCTTTACACCACAGGGTCAGTTGTTATCTTCCAGAGGTATATGCTTAGGTGACACCACGAATAATGTTGTCGAGTATAGTGCAGTTATTGAGTTTCTTCGTGACGCATTGTCATTGGGTATCTCTCATCTCCGGGTCTATCTAGACACTCAACTGGTTGTGTCGCAGCTAAACAGAATATACTGAGTTCATAATCCAACTTTACATCGACGATTCCTTAGGGTACGTCTCTTGGAACACAACTTTGATTATATTACATATTTTCATGTTCCTGGGAGATTAAATCAAATCACAGATGCTCTAGCTAATCACATTTTAGATTGGCATCTCTCCCACACATAAAAATATCATGGACATAAACATGTAAATACATTTGTGCACACATAATCCATAAGACATAGAAAAGAGATAAAAAAACCATATATAAACATCATAAATCCTCATAGTACATAGATGGGTGCAAACGCCTCAAAAGTGGGAACAGTAACGAGTCACTGGGCTTACTCCCTCAAAAAATATATACATATCAGTGCTCGTGGCACATAAAACGTCTAAAAGTCTAATCAGAGCCTGTGGGCCCTGTTATACTCATGTATAGCTTGGGCTAAACGCCTAAACAATTGGACCCATGTCCGAGGTGCCCCCACAACATGGTTATGCATGGAGTGCAGTAGGTTCTCTATCTCTGCCATGGGAATTGTGCGAGTGAGGGCAATAAAGTTTCGCTCAATCCGCCTCAGTACTCTCTCGGCCTCTCCTGCTGCTCCTCCAGCGGCGGCAGCTATGGCTTCTGGCCGTGGGCGACACCTGTTCCATGCATAGTCGGCAGGTCGCATGGGTCCCACATTTGCATGCAATAAAGATTCACCCATCAACAACTCTAGTATACAAAAACATGATATATATCAAAAAAGACATAAAAATTACATATGCAAACAAAAAAACTGTATAGGTGGAGACTTACCCATCTCCCCTCGCTCCTCACTAGGAGGCACTGGTATCGCTGGATCTCTGGAGAAGTCGATCCCCGCATATGGGTAGTCCTCTAAAGCTGGGATATGCCGTGACAACCAAGCAAAAAAGTTGTCGTTGAAGGCCTCTATGGTCCTTCCACCACCCTGTCGCGGCAGTAACGCTTCCCATCTGCATACTGCGGGGAAAGTGGCCAAATGTCCTCGTACTGTCAGCCGAGGACTAAAACACGGAACTCTCTCGAAGAAAAATGAACACAGGATGGTCCCAAACCCGAAGTTCCTGTGTGTCCACTGTCTGCAAGCTGTCAACTGACTCTTCATGCTCTCTAGTAGTGTAGTACTCCAATCAAAAATTTGTGCATTCATGCACTGGATCGCACAGTTCATCTGTGCGTGCGAAGCTTGATGCACAACTGCAGAGCCGGTAATCCGCCCAATGAGCGATAAAATAGTCTGAAGGGCGAGGCTGGTAATCCTACTAATGGGTACCGAGGAAGTTCTCTGATCGGTCCCAGCCTCACAATACTCCTCTATCAGCTCCAAGACTTTGCTCGGCCCCGCAGGAAAAGTCTAAAAGTTGACTGGTTCCCCTCTCCTTGAGAGGCCAGTCAAAAAGTAAATGTCCTCGGTGGTGGGCACCAAGGATTGCCCCTCTAGCATGAATGCCTCTGCATCAAGGTGCCAGTAATCAACCAAGGCATTCAGTAGCCTTGGTTGCACGCGCATAAATGGACACAAAAAGAATTTCACCAAACCGCACTGCGTCAGCACGGCCATAATGTTCGGATCTGCAGCCACTAACTCATTGGCAGCCTCGTGCTCCCTTTCCCTCCATTGAACATACATCCTGCCAACAAAACAAAGTCAAAGGAGGGTCAATGATTTTACACATAAGTTTTTCATTACACGGGGGGTACCCGCGGCCTGTAGAGGCGACAGTCGCGGGTACCCGCAAGCAGACTTTTCTTTGCCCGCGGGCTGTCCCTGGATAGCCCGCGTTTGCCCAGGGCCGACCTTTTTGAGGTCGACGCCCACCCCCAAAATCAACCTAAATGCTATAAAAAAGGTATTGAATAGCAAGACAAGGGAGTTTGTACTTACTTGGTCCAAGCAGAAGTCTGTTTCATCCACTGTAGCTCCTGGAATCATGATCTTTGGCAAAGAGGGTATTTTGGCTCCAGAGTCAATTTCCAAATCAGCAATGGTGATAATGAGCTGCCAGCTTCTATTTATAGACTTTTTGGCCTCTTTTTGTCACTTTTTTGGGCCCCTTTATTAGTTTCTTTATACCAAAAACCATTTTGAGTGATCCAGGAGTTATATGGGAGGGATTTGATCAGGTATTGGGAAATTTTTTATTGAGTTTCAAAAAATAAATAAATAAATATATATATATATATATATATATGTATATGTATATGTATTGACGGTCCATAATTTTTTTTCAAAGAAATAAACTTGAGCATATAGGTTAGGATATTACCCCAACTGTTGCATCTCGTTGCCTTTGTTCTTATGATATAGGATCGATCCCATCCAGTTGTGACACAGAACCATCATATCTGCTCTAGAAGTGTCGCAACTTGGTGGTAGAGCTTACCAAAACATGGATGCCCTAGGTAGGTCCTGGTTGCATTATGGTGTCCATGTCGTCGTTAACAACACTATAGGCTTGAGAGTTCGTATAGTCTTTCCTGAATACGAGTTTGAGCCTCATTCACATGGGTATTTTTCACCCTTTGTCTTACCCTTCGGACTCCCAAAACATAACGGGCCTCCTTTTAAGCCCTTTTCAGACCCTCTAAACATGAAAAGATTGTCGAGCGATCTTGTGACCTTTCACGCTCATTAAACTGAAATTTGAAGTTACGTCTGTCTGGTGGTAGTTTACTCCTTTTTCGGTCCAGACGGTCAACTATACGAACAAAGGAATACTCTATTGAACTCCCATTCTTTAGAAGAGTATCCTCAAGTATAATTTTATTCCTTTTTCGGGCCCGAGGGACTAAATTTACGAAAAAGAAACCCCCTCGGAGTCCATAGTTAAGCTCTTTTCAGACTCCCTAAAATTGAAAAGATTGTCGAGTGACCTTATTCTTTCACACTCATTAAAATGGTCCAGAAGAACATTCCTGACGGAGTCCATATTTAATCTTTTTTCAGACTCCTTAAAAGTGAAAAAATAGCCAAGTGATCTTGTCCTTTTCACACTCGTTAAAATGGTTTTGAATTGACGTCGAATCGGTGCTAGTTTATCCATTTTTTGAACCGACTAGACTATTGACGAAAAAGGTACCCCAATGGAGTTTCCTTTTAAGCTTTTTCAGACTCTCTAAATATGAAAAACCACCGAGCTTTCCTTCTCTGGGCTTGTTAAACTTACATCGAAGGACGTTACCATTATTTGTTCTATCAACCGCATTTGCATGCCTTACCCATCAGCCTAGTAATAGTTTGCGTCTGTGTCTTAACACCTTTGGCCACTGGAGGATTTTTCCCAGGTATCATTTCCTTAGAACATAAATCTTGTCCTTGTGCCTCGAACTTGTATGTTTGCAGAACTCGTTCCTCCATTGTAACATAATATTCTTTTATTATTTTTTCACAAGTCATCAAAAAGAACAAAAAAATCAAATATACCCCAAAAAGAGGATGGGAAAAGTATTTTCTTTATTGGCAGCATAATGAGTCTCCCTTGGATAAAGCACATCTGTCCGTTTGATCATCAAACTATGGGATGTAGTACGACCTTAGGAAGCTTTTTCTCGCTATATAGAGTTGTTTCCTCCACCGTTTGGTTACTCTTCCAGACATATGGAGAGTTTGCGTTGCCTCCTTCTTCGTAGACTTATGATTAATAGATATGCTGCCTGAGTCTTATCACTTGTTGTGCTATTGTCCAAGGGAAGTTTGCCACTGACCTTGAGTTGGCCCCTCTGCATTATGTCTCTTGTCCGCATACCCGGCCATCCTGAACGTCCAATCAAGTCTTTGTTCGAAATCACTGAAGCCTTCAGTCCGATCATCAAGATTATCAAGTCCATAACCAACGAGTCGTCGAAGACCTCTGGGTAGTGCAGTCGTACACTCATATTAAAATCCTACCTGAGTTTTAGAAGACTTTGAAGTTGTTTCTCGAGCTCTAAAGTACAACCATCAAGCCGAATCAACTTCTGGGAGATGGATACTTTATATGTATATCTTTCTGATTTCGAGATGTAGCTCCACTGTGTATTATTCATGGATACTCTTTATAGTTATTTGACATGGATCTATAGTGTATTTGATTGGTAGCCATGGTTCTATTTTATTCTGAGCATGGGTATGCCCACCTCGGTGAGACATTTGTTATTTTGCAGACGGCATCTCCTGATTCCTAATTCCTGGGCTCACTCATTCAACATATCAATACAGATTGGTAAATAATTGGTAATGTATTTCGGCCATCAGATGCTCTTCTGACCTCACACATTAGGGGGCATCTATTATAACCCTAAATTGCACCATATCTTCTTACCTGGCATCATGCCAACTCATTTCCATTCATTTCCAAAACATCTGTTGAGAAACCTCTTTAAACAACCCTCTTGGGAAAGGTACATGCGCCCTAACCCACTACTGCACGCGGGTGAACATTGGCAGGCCTTCTACAGCCCGTGTTTACCTAATAAAGCACAAAAACAGGAAAGTTGTCGACGGGACAAAAAGATATGGGTCAGTTAACTGGAACTCCTGGCCATGCATGGCTGAGAGTTTGTCCAAAACCCTAGCTCCTTCTAGCCTATAAAATAAGGGGTAGGGGTACTATTTGGAAGAGGAAAATTATAGCGAAGAAAATCTGCCCATTTGCCAAATCAATTTGTCCCAACCCTTTAGCCTTTCCTCAAGCCTAAGGAGAATTAACGCAAATCAGTTGGAGGACAAAAGAAGAGGAGGAGCCCAGGATCAGGATCAAGGAGTGGTGGCCGGTCTCTATCATTGTTGTAAGTTGATTCATATTGAGATTAATAAAATAATACTTTTCCCATCCCAATGCATGAGTTAGATGTGATTTGTGTGATTTATGCTTAATTTCTAACCCTCAAGTGGAAAAATAGCATGCATGCGTAGTGTTTTGTCTTGATTGTAGGATTAACTTTGGAAGGAGCCGCACGAGCAAGCAGTCAAGAAGCACAACGGAGGATCTGCACCAAACATCAGTAAAAAGTTTAGTAGTTCCTTTCCATGTATGTGTCTTGAAAGAGGGGTTTATGTTTTGGGTGGTAGGAAAAGGTCATTTCTTTAAGGTCAAAAATCTGCATGCAAGTCTATCCCTAGCTTGTTAGTCCGTAGGGTATTATTTACCAACAACAACTTGGAATACACCAGAATGTCATCCAGGAAGACTATGACAAACTTGTCTAGATAGTCCCTGAATACACCATTCATCAGACACATAAAAACAATGGGTGCGTTCGACAACCCAAACAACACCACTGTGAACTCATAATGACCATACCTTGTTCTAAAGGTAGTCTTGCTAATGTCTTCATCCCTTATCCTTACCTGGTGATATCTTGATCTAAGGTCTATCTTTGAAAATATCTTCGCAAGCTTCAACTGATCGAAGAGGTCATCAATCCTCGACAAAAGGATAGTTATTATTTATAGTGACTTTGTTCAATTGTTTGAAATTGATACAGAATCTTAGCGTTCCATCCTTCTTCTTCACGAACATGACTGGGGCTCCCCAAGGTGACACACTTGGGAATATATACCCCTTCTTTAGAATATCTTCAAGCTCTAATTGTATCTCTTTCATCTCTGGCTTACTCATTCTGTAAGGAGCTTTCGACACTGGAGCTACCCCAGGAATCAAATTTACAGAGAAATCAATATCTCTCTTTGGGGGTAATTCGGGTACCTCTTGAAATACATCTTCAAACTCCTTTAGAAAAACATGGTCTCCAATACTTGACACCTTATCCTTAGGTTTTTCCTCCACATGAGCTGAAAATAATTGATATCCGTTTCTGTAGCACTTCTTCAGCTGCATTGCTGAGATTTCTCTGATAGCAACAACTCTGGGAATTCCTTGGACTGTTTTTCGATTCCCTCCCTCATCCAAGCAAGTGAATGCCTTGTTAGGACAGTCCAAAATGGCATGGTACTGATCCAACCAATCCATTCCAATTAGACAGTCATAAGACCCTAAAGGTAGAACATTCAATTCAGCCTTTGTGCTTAGTCCCTTCATATCCATTGGACACGACTTTACTAAATCAGTGAATTTTCTCTTGTTTCCTATAGCCAGCTACAATAACCAATACTTTTCATGTTTGCTTCTTGACAAATGCAAACTTTCCACCACTCTACGATCTACATAACTATGGCTAGCCCCTAAATTAATTAAAATAGTAAATGGATAGTTTTTAATCATACCTTCTACTTCATTCATGTGCGACTGATATTCAACTTGCTTGTTGTCTAGGGATGCGTAAATCCTTGGCATTCTACTACCCATGTCCTCCAATGTTTCAACTTGCTGAATGTTGTGGACAACTTTCACTTTATCATTTATGTGGGGGCAATCTTTGTACCTATGGTTTCCTTTACAACCCCAACACTCCATAGGTGTTTGTATTGGCATTTTCCCACCTACTTCAGCCTTCCTATGATCTCTAAAAGATGGTTGTACTTGAGGATTATCTCTAAAAAAGGATGGCTTAGTTCCCTTCTTCCTCTGATCCATCTTGAAATTCGTCTTGTCTTCCCAAGCCTTCTGGAAAGTAGGCTTTTCTCTTTGTTGTTCATACAAGCATTTCACTTTCCTTATCGTCTCTTACATAGTCTGAGGGTCATCATACTGGATCTTGTCACCAATGGATGGTGGAAATCCACTTAGATACCTTTGAATCTAGATAGTCTCCTCCTTGATGAACGGTACATACTTCAGCAATTCCAAAAATCTTCGTTTGTATTCATCAACGGTCATGATGCCCAACTTAAGTTCAAAGAACTCTTTCATCTTTCTGTCATAATATATTTTAGTCAAATATTTCTTCTTGAAATACCTCTTTAATTCCTTCCAAATGATATCCTTCTCTCTAATGTTCTGCACCTGCACAATCCGATCCCACCACATGGATGCTTTTCCTTTCAGTTGATATATCGCAATTCTTCCTTCGGCATGAGAGGAATAATTCTGGAGTTGGAAGTACTTCCTCATGCCTAGCAACCATGTCTCAGCATCTTCCTCCTTCTGGTGCTCTCCATCAAACGTAGGAGGCTTGTTGGTTTACTATTTCCATTCTCGGGTTGTTTGATTTATTGACCCAGGGTTCATGTCATTCGGGGTTCTAACAAATCCTCTAAAACTACCGGCCCTCCTGGTAATCCAGAAGGCAACACAGGACCTAGAAGGTACTGTGCGGTCTCACTCGAGATAGCTTTAAATGGGTGGTTGTAAGACTCAAGTGTTTACAACCTAGGATAGAGTAGGGGATAGGGGTTTCTTGATTAAAGACAGGTACCATGGGCTGTAAGGTAAACTACTCATCCCTTGAAATTACATACATATATTTCATAGTTTAATTCTAGCAGAGTATAAACAGATTCATAACAATGTGCTAAATATTCATCGAACTTAACCGTTAATTGCTGAACAAAAGAAGAGACATGCATACATTTAACATATTACACAAGTATTACCGTGGTTCACCCCCTCCTCAGCTATGTCCACAAAGATTTGTCTCTTGGCTCTTTTATTATGGCAGTTCTGCATTCCTAGTGCCACACGCTTACAATTCCCCACAAAATTGGGTAAGATCTATATGAGGCAAACTAGATCACACCAGGCTCCACAACCTACAGTTTAATCCTCAGATATACCTTCCCTCGTATATTATTTGCTCAACAGCTTACAAAATCGGTTCATATATAAAAAAACATTAAAGAACTACTAACAACTACTAGCAACCAACCCTATATGATACTTTCGTATCTATATTTATACATTTCGATCTCTTCAGCCTTTTACAGAATATTACCAAAACCCTAACCCTTCTTACATTAGGTATTTATCCCATATGCGTGTTGTTCCTCCTCCAGCTGTCGCTTTCCTTTGTGCACGCTTTCTTGCATGCGAGCGTGTTGTTCTTTTTCCAGTTGTTACTTTAGTTTTCTACACTCTTTCTTTCCCATGATCGTTCTTCTTTCCCCTTCGGCCTGGTGCCAATAGGTCCCCAGCACTAACATGTGACTCGTCCCGAGTCACCTAATTTCTCTGTGCTTCCTCGATCTGATTGGTGATCGTTTGGAACTATTCCTACAACTATGCTGCTTTTGTCAGTGCCTATGCAATTTTCTCCTTGATGGTGTTGACTGTCTGAGCTGCCACTTCTGCGCTCATCAGTCCTGCGCATTCTAGCTGAGTCTGTGCTATCTGGTTTTTGGATTCTTCTACCTGCACAAGTACTTCTGCTACCTGTTCCTGCAATGGTTCTATTTGATCCTGACGCTCCTGTTTCTGTGTTTGCGCAGTGATAAGTTCTTCCTGTAACTTCTTCAACTTTTGCGTTCCCTTGACCCATTCTAGAATTGGTATGGTCTTCTGTTGCTTCTTGATTGCTTGGATCGTTGCATTGATCCTCTCCTCCTCCTTGTCCCAGTGTTGGACCTGTGGATCCTCTTCCATGCTTGTCCAAAGTTGTGTTTCTTTATCCAGCAAGTCGGCTGTCATGCTGACCTGTTTTTCTAGCTCCTGCAGCTGTATTATTGCTTCCTGCTTCCTTTGATCCTTCACTGCTAGTGGGGTTGTTGGTATAATCTATCCATGGAGAGTCTCTATCTCTTTCTGATACTGATCAATTGCCTACGCAATCTGGTTGATCTTTTCTGTGGCTGGGAGTTCATTTCCTTGCGCAGTAGTTGGAAGTTTCCAAAAAATTTCTTCCACTCTGTGTTCCATCTCGTTTCTGCATTCTTTCTCCTCCTTAGTTTCATATTTGACCTGTGCACAAACTATTTCCAGTGCTTCCCGCTTCTTTTTTGCTTGTTGTAGCTTGACTAAGTTTTTATGTTCTCGCGATTGTATCTCATGGTTGAAGCTAACCTGTAGTTTGTATAATGCTCTCAATGGAATCCATGCCAAGACCAATTGGATATGATCCAAATCCTTTAGTGGTGTTTGTCCCACAATTTCATCCATTCGCAACATGCTAGGCTTTATGTAGACCGTGGAATGTGCGTGTGGTATAGGAAGAACTGGGTCACATTATTCTACCTCCACCCTTTCTGTGGTCTGTGTGATCAATGGTTTGATGCCCCTACTACTACTCGTGATCTAGGATTCCCCAAATTTCTTAAGGAGCTATCCCATTTCTGTCAGTTCCTTCTACAGTTTATCCTTGTGGTGTGCGACATGATCAAAATATTCTACGAGGCAATCTTGGACCATCCTGGAAATCATCTCTCCATCATACTCCATGATTATGTAGTCTGGTGGTGGTCATTGTGCCTTCATTGTCTTGCACGCACCTGTGTCCTGTACTGCTGGTCTCTTAGTTCCCCCTGGTTCCTGTGTGATGGGGTCTGATGCGGTTTCCTGTGCTCGCTCAACCAGTTTCCTTTGTCCATTGGTCGGCTGGGTGGTTTTTGTCCTCGCCTTCTAGGTCCCTGGCTACTCTGAGCCATCGTCTACCTGAGTCAACTTGGTTTGGCCCATTCTTCATTTCTTGGGTACTAGGATTTGTGGAGGCTGTGTTTCCACCTGCACAACCCCTCCTTCTATTGTTTGTCTCGGTACTTGTCTGGGTATGGTTGGAATCCTCCATTCATCAGGCCATTCGCTGATGACCATGTCAATATCTCCCTCATGACACAGTAGCACATCTATAGCCATTGTTTATCTGGATCCTGCCTTGGTTGTATCCACATGGCTTGTCACCTAGCCCAAAAATTGGCAATGACCCCATATCATGCGACAACCTCTGGTGTTATTCTCCATGCTCGGCTGATGGCTTCCTGTATCTCCCATAGGTAATATTAGAATACAATTCCATTCTCCTTCTTATGCTTGGCTAGTGGCATGAATATTAGGATGCGATATCTTGCTCCTCCTGGCTATGGTGTGGTACAAAAGACGACATGTTTTGGTTCTCGCTGTTAGCACCAATTCTTGCAAGGGGGGTGTTTCTCTCCAATTTCAGGCCCTTGGTGTAAAGAGTGAAGAAATGGGTTTTAAAAACCCATCAAATGTGTTTTATTCAAAGGTCGCAGTCATGAGCGCCCAGGCGCAGCATGCATAAAATATCTATTTTTGGGTTAAAATTCAAGCAAACAGGCATTTTTTCTTTTTAGCGGCGAAGATCCATCGATGGAACAGATCAACAGTCATCGAGTAAGCTAGAGCCACAGAGTTGCACGAGGTTTAGCACATGGGCTCATCCCTTAGGGCCAAAGTCATGAAATGACCATGGTCGTCAGATCTAGTCGGGACACATGGTGCCTAATTAATTCTGATCGCCATCTCGGCTATCGCAACTTTGAAATACAAGGGTCGACTCCCTTCCATCCACGATATGCGAGATGCAAAGGTGCCTTTGGGTGCGGGCCCACGGTCATAGCATAGGGTCGTATGGAAAGGTGGTTGGAGGAAGAGGAGCAAGAACTCTCGGTAGGAGAATCCCTGAAAGGATCGGGACCGTTAGTCTTGAAGGACACCTGGCGCCTGATTAAGTTTGATCTCCATCTTGGCTATCACGACTTTGAAATACAAGGGTCGACTCCCTTCCATCCATGATACGCAAGATGTGAAGGTGCCTTTGGGTGTGGACCCATGGTCATACACAGGGTCATATGGAAAGGCAATTGGAGGAAGAGGAGCGAGAACTCCCGGTAGGAGAATCCCCGAAAGGATCAAGACCGTTACTCTTGAAGGACACCTGGCACCTGATTAAGTCCGGTCACCATCTCGGCTATCGCGACTTTGAAATAAAAGGGTCGACTCTCTCCCATCCATGATACGTGAGATGCGAAGGTGCCTCCACGGCCATAGCACAGGGTCGTATGGAGTGGGGAGAAAGCAGATGAGGGGCGCGGAGCCAATGTGTTCAAGGGAAAATGGATCGTGTCTGTGGATTTTGAAGCTAGATCTAACCGCCGATATGGAGGGCCATTTCGCAGTTTCACTCACCAAGGATCCTGGATGCTAGAATGGTGGAATCTCCCGAAAGGAGAAGTTTCAAAGCTTCTCTGGAGCGAGGTGCCAGGTCATGGCCATGGGTTACATTGAGGGTGGAGCCAAAATAAAAAGGAGGCTAGCCTCTGAGCCATGGGAAGTAAGCGCGTGGTCATTCCTTGTGCTCAAAGTCTCGGCCACCCGCCGTGGAGGAAGGAAATTAATGAAAATTGAGTAGGTATCTGAAACCTCAGCTCAAGCCATGAATGTAAGGCATGGAGGTTTTGGTAGGCTGTCTGCCCAAGATCGTCCTATGTACAGGTTTTCCTAAAAGAGCCATGCCGATCTATTGTCCTCGTCTGAACAGGGGAGCCTGGACATGCTAAATTGGACTTTAATGTCTTAGCTACCCTCCTATTGTCAAGGGGGAGAATCGCTCTGAGTATATATACTCAGTTTTTGTATTTTTGTAAACATGGATGGTAGAGCAGAGCTTCCGACTGTAATGTTTTAATGAAGCACTAGTTTTCCTGGCTATGTATCTGCATATGAAATTTTCTTGTTCAATGTAAGGAAGCTCTCTTTTTCATCTAGTTTCGATCTCATACTAAAAGGGTTGATGATTGATTGATTCACATGAATCATCATGATTGTGTTATGATAAAGGATTTATTATAGTGTTGTTATGTTCTTTTAGTGTTTCTACTTTTGAATATAAGAGGTTCTTGTGTTCAAAGTTTTCTTCTATAGGTTGTTAGAAGCTTGATGCCTACAACAGGCCTTCGCATTTCCTCATAGAATTCTTCCTCCTACTCACCCTTATTACAACTTACTTTTTGAAGTTAAACCATGACCTCATCTTCTTGTGCATGCCTGGCCTAGTTTCCGAGTTAGAATGATATTGTTTTGAGTTTACTTCCATTCATCACCCTTTATCAAAAAATAGTGACATAAATTGATGGGCATTAGGCTTACTCCTACTACAATCCAAGAGTGACTTTTGACGCCAACATTTCTAGTGCCATTGCTGGGAACGAAGTTGAAAATTTTCCTTGGGATCGAATGACATCGAGCCTCTGATTCTGAAGGTGCATCATGCATCAGATCCCTACGGGATTTCTATTGTGCACTTGGTGACTCCATTGTGACGACTCCACTGTGGTGAACCTGCTATTTTAGTTGTGGCTTCCAGAGGTAGACACACACAGTCCCATACACAATAGCCTCTAGCTACGCCTGAAGCTAATCCAGAGGTGATTATCAGAAAAGGAAAGGCCTATGAAGGAGAAATTTCCACCACTAAACTAGGTAATTTTCCATCTCCTTCTGTAGAAACTCCATTCTCTTCTTCTCAGCTTCCTAGAAAACCTTTCTTTGAAGTTTCCCATTTCTTGAATTTCAGAAGTGTTCCTGCTGAGTTTTCCCCCCCTGGTCTAGGATTGGAGGGAGAAATCCTTGTCACTTCCCTCTCCCCTAAATCCATACCTTGGCGTAGACCCAGGACCATAGAATATTTCCCCACCCCTAGCTTTACCACCCCTCCTCTTATTACTGTTACTGCTACTGCACAGAGAGAAGCATCTGTTGACTCAAGCCCCTTAGCCTTCTCTCTGAATCCCCTATTATCTCCCCTTCCACCTGGAAGCTCATTTTCGGTATCCCTTGTTAGAGATCCTTCTTCTCCGAGTTCTCCTCCACCTAATATTCCTATGGCAGGAGAAAATCCCCCCATGACCAGAATGGAGGCTATAATAGCTTCTAGGTATGCTCCCCTTTTGTTACCTCAACCTCTCAATGCACTTCCAGCAGATGGATACCTTAAGTAACTGCCCAAGTTTACAGGCGAAGGGGACATAGCTACAGAAGAACACCTTGAAGCCTTTTATAATTTTACAGATGATCATGTTATCATGCATGTAGACATATGGATGAGGATTTTTGTCCATAGCCTTGAAGGAAAGGCTAGAAAGAGGTTTAGGGTCATGCCTCCTAGATCCATTGATTGGATTGAGGCTTTGGATAATGCCTTTTTGAGACAGTGGAGAGACAAAAAAGACTTCATGTATTACATGAAAGAGTTTGGGTCTTTGAAGAGAAAGGAAGGAGAGTCTATCTTTTACTTATCCAAGAGGTTCAATAAAATGTATAATAATATTCCTGCTAAAATAAATCCCTCAAAAGCCTCTGCTAAGATCACTTATGCTAGCGCTTTTGATCCCGATTTTTTCCTCCTGTTGAGGGAAAGGAGAGCCACTACTCTGTCTCACATGCTAGATGCAGCCGTGGAAGTAGAATCTAACATATTGGTTATTGACCGACTCAAGAATAAGGCTGATAGAGACATATCTAGGAAGAGACCTGAAGCCTCCCCATCCATTTCCTCTCCCATTCCCCTTCAGATGGAGGAGGTAACTAAAGTGCTAAAATCACTTTCGGCTAGAATGGAAAGGTGGGAGTTAGAAGGGAAGCCCATGTACAAAAATCCCCAAAATACTAATAACAAAGGCTTCAGGAGGCCTAGTAACAATGTGCCACAAGATTTGCCAAGGAAACAAAGGAGCATAGACAGAGATGATCAGAGGATTCAAACCACCCTCCAAAATAGCCTAGTTTTTCATGAGGAAGGAGAGGAGATAGATGAGTTCAACCCTGAAATTCACTGTATTGAGGACACTTCCCCTTTTCCCCATTTGACTCAATCTGCATATGAAGAATCCCTTATGAACATTCAAATCAATGAGTTGGGTAAAGGGGAAAAGGCCAAAAACACTCCTAATAGATACCATCTCAGGTCAAAGAAGAAATAAGGTAATTTTGATAGCCATGATCATCCCCTCATAGAAGAAAGGTCGGCTAAACCTGCAACAATCACTACTAAAGAAAAGAAAACTCATAATACTTTGCCATCAGCCAAAGAACCTATCTCTGAGGTAAGGGAATCTTCTAAGCCTCTTTCCTCCTTTAGTTATTTACACAAAATTCAAAATATTAGAATTCCCGTACCCCTCTCAGAACTAGTTAAAAATGAAGATTTCAAAAGGTCCCTCTCCAAACTACTACAATCTGAGTCCCCCCAGCCTTCCACAGACTCAGTAAATATTCAAGATGAAAAGACAACAGTTGTCCTAGGTCCCATGGTAGAAGAAAAATATGATTCATCCCCTCCCTTATACACATCCCTGAACATACATGATAAGGTCCTGCATAATTGCCTCATGGATTCAGGAGCTTCCCACAACCTTATGCCCAAAATAGTCATGGAAGATGTAATGACCCTTTTCTTATTAATATGAATAATTTCATAAATAATCCTAAACATTAGCTAAATTATAATTAATTATTATATAACCTTAATTAATTATATGTTATTAATTAATCATTTTGATTATAATTAGCTGAAGTATGATTAACTCCTTGATTAAGGGTTAATGAATGATTAATTATTAAATGAGACATTAAATGATTAAGTATTAAACTAATGGTTAGTAATTAATCAATTACTTAATTAATAATCAATTAATCACTAACCATTAGTTTAATACTTAATCATTTAATGTCTCATTTAATAATTAATCATTCATTAACCCTTAATCAAGGAGTTAATCATACTTGTCACCTCGGTTTATAGGACCATTCAGGATCCAAGAGAAAATTGGACCCGTTGCCTATCGTCTCGTACTGCCACCCCACTTGCATAAAACTCATAATGTATTTCATGTATCTGTTTTACGTCATTATGTTGCTGATGAATCACATAAACTAAATTGGAAGGAATTGCAGGTGTCGGACGTGGGAACCCTCACGGTAGAACCGTTACGCATATTGGACCGTAGAGTCCGACAACTCAGGAACCTCCTAGTAGACCAAGTTAAGGTCTAGTGGGACAAGTATAGTCCAGGATCTGCTACTTGGGAAGATGCCGAGACACTACAGCGAGATCATCCCTCACTATTTTGACCACCTCGAGAACATGTTTCTCGAAGGTGGGGTGTATGTAACACCACCTTTTGACTTAGACAGCCAGGACTACCTGAGGACTATATACTTTATTTTCTAGTCATAGTGAAACTATTAAGTGATACTCTTAAACCTTAAATTTTATGAACTTTTATGAATGTTTAAATGTTATTTGATGATGATGTATATGATGTGATCTGCTACATACATGTAAATTTTATGAATGTTTAAATGTTATTGATGATGATGTATGTAATGCGATCTATTATGTGGATGAAAACTTTACGAATGTATAAGTATTATTGATGA